>CAUYON010046793.1:0-28928 GCA_963573935.1 Arctocebus calabarensis
AAGAAAGAAAGAAACAAAGAAAGAAAGAAAGAAAGAAAGAAAGAAAGAAAGAAAGAAAGAAAGAAAGAAAGAAAGAAAGAAAGAAAGAAAGAAAGAAAGAAAGAAAGAAAGAAAGAAAGAAAGAAAGAAAATAAGAATCAAGATTCAAACTCAGGCAGGGAGGCTTGAGGTCTTCACCACTTCACTCTTCTGCCTTTGCAAGGTGGTTCACGTATCGCCTAAATAGCTTTTTAAAAAATGATACTGCACAGAACATATCGAATGTTAATTCTACCTGTGGGCTTCGAGAAGACACCTGTGCCTTGGTGTCTCCTTCTCTTTACATTTAGGACTAAATGTGGAACCCCCATTTCCTATGCGGAGGTCAATTTCATGTGAATTTCCTAGACCTCAATTCCATGAATGGACTGTGTCCACTCATTGATTCATTCATTCACTTTGCCCCGGCAGAAGGGACTGTGTATATATAGGTGTATGGGTTTCTTGGCCAAGGAACCCATACACCTATATATACCTCGAGACTAAAAGCCTAAAGGGGGAGACGGGGAAAGACCGGGAGAGGAACAGAGAGAGCTTTTCTCTCCGCACTTGAGTTTTCTCTCTGTACCAGGAGCTTTAGTGTTTTCCATATTCTTTTCTGTAAATAAATTCTGTCTTACCACTGGAAAAAAAAAAAGAAAAGAAAAGAAAATGCCATGAAGGCTATTTTAAACAGTTTGAGGAAAACATTTCAGATTGTATATGAAACCAGCACATTGTACCCCTTGATTGCACTAATGTACACAGCTGTGATTTAATAAAAAAAATTAAAAAAAAATTCTATATGTGGGCTTAGTTCACTAGTGGCTTGTCAGCTTTAATCAATTTAACACCAGCAGGCGTTAAGAGCATAACAGAAATCTAATGAGTGATGAAGACCAACATGTGGACTGGTTTTAGTCAACAGAGAAACAAAATTGCATCAGTTCCCCTGAACCTGTTGGCCACATGCTTACTCAAAATAGATTGTGCAGCTATAGAAGTTTCTAAGGAATCTCTTTGTATAAATACCATTTCTGGGAATTGATTTTCTTCTTAAAGGTATATTTAGTGATTTTATGTAGTGACTTTTTTTTATAAAAATGTACTTAATATACAATAAAAGGAATAAAAGACACTCTTGCTTTTCTCGGCAGCTGAAGTAAGATGTCAGCTTAGGAAAGCTCATTTGTTCCAGAAGAGTTTCGACTGGTCTGCTTTAAAGAATCTGGGCTGACAAGGATTTTGCACATCTGTGGTCCAGCTACATGCACAGAAATTTTTGAGAAAATGTAGGCTTTTTTAAATATGGAGGAAGATTGAAGGAGAGCAAGACAGACACGGTAACTGGCTACAGAGAAGAGCTGCCCAGTGGTTATTTGGACAGGAAATATTATGAGTGATACTGAACTTTTTCTCATTTTCCCCTAGGAATTCTTCAATAAATTCCACATTTCTTACTAAAGAAACAAATGACAAATTATTTTCACTTAGAGCACTTATAACAAATATTCTTTAAGGTAATTTTACCCAGTAAGTATAGCAAGCAGACAGCCCTCAGAATGGGAGAGAACATTTGCAGATTATGCCTCCAACAAAGGTTTAATAACACAGAGAACTCCAACGTATTAGCAAGAAAAGAACAAGTGATCCCATCTCAGGGTGGGCAAAGGATTTGAAGAGAAACTTCTCTAAAGAAGACAGGCGCATGGCCTACAGACACATGAATATGCTCAATATCCTTAATCATCAGAGAAATGCAAATCAAAACTACCTTGAGATAATCACCTAACTCCAGTAAGATTAGCCCACATGACGAAATCCCAAAACCAGAGATGTTGGCGTGGATGTGGAGTAAAGAGAACACTTCTACATTGCTGGTGGGAATGCAAACTGATACATCCCTTTTGGAAAGACATTTGGAGAACACTCAGAGATCTAAAAATAGACTTGCCATTTGACCCTATAATTCCTTTACTTGGTATATACGCAGAAGACCAAAAATCACATTACGACAAAGATATCTGTACCAAATTGTTTACTGCAGCCCAATTCATAATTGCTAAGTCATGGAAGAAGCCCAAGTGCCCATCAATACACGAATGGAATAATAAACTGTGGTACCATGGAATATTATGCAGCCTTAAAGAAAGATGGTAACTTTTCCTCCTTCATATTTACATGGATGGAGCTGGAACACATTCTTCTTAGCAAAGTATCTCAAGAATGGAAGAAAAAGTATCCAATGTATGCAACCCTAATACGAAGCAAATTTATATCTTTCATGTGAAGGCTACAACCCAACTATTGCACAAGAAGATGGGAAAAGGGGAGAGGGAGGGAAGAGGAGAGAGAGGGTGTGGAGAGAGAGGATAAAGGGTGGTTTCACACTTGAGGTGCATCTTTGAAGGGTCAGAAGAAACCTACTAAATGCAGAACACAAATGTTTTCACACAGTAAACAAGAAAATCTCATGAACGTTATGTCGAACAGGCAGATAAAAATATTTCAGATTGTATGTGAGGCCTGCACACTGTACCCCATGATTGAACTAATGTACACAGCTATGATTCAATTAAAAAAAAAAAAAGTAATTTTACCCTCCCTTTGCGCTGTCATTTACATTTCTAAAGTGACCTACTGATAAAAAGCCATGTTGTGGGATACAAGTTTCTTTGATCTTTCCTCACTTTGGTTCAGGGTAGATGATGTGAATGTTTACCAGCAATGTAAGCAGTAACGATTTTTATCCTTTAATTACTGTGCCCAAGAATGTGGAGAAGGTATTAAAAGTATAGAACACAAATCTGACCAGGAAAAGACCACTGAAAATTTTGCTAAATAAAATCAATCAAGAAAGAAAGAAAAGCCTAGGATGCTCTGGTTGATCTCTTTGTTAAAATTTTGTCTTGTTCATTCAATCATTTATTGTATGTAGGGACACCTCTCTGAAAGCTACGGAAATGAAATATACACTCTTGATGGCCACACTCAAGAAGAAAAAGCAAACCAATGATATAATGAGTTTGCTAAATGAAATAGAATGGGATCACTTGTCGAACCAGTCCATTTGGATTCTGAGGTTGGCTTACTGTAAAAAAAAAAAGAAAGAAAAGAAAAGAAAAAAAGAAAGAGAAGGAGGGAAGGTGGGGAGGGAGGAGGAGGAGAAACACAAACCTAAAATTTCAGTATAATGTGAAAGCTTCTGAATGAAGGTAGGAAGAGGCTAGTGGGAACCTGTAGGAGAGACTGACCACCTTTCTAGGAAAATGAGAAGCAGGAAGGCTTCTTTAAAAGAACATATTGAAGCTGGGTCATGAAGCATGAACATGAATTTGTCAGAAAGAAAAATGAGTTTAAGTTCCAGTTAATACTATGTGCAAAGTCCCAAGAAGGTAAAAGGCCATGGTGTATTAGGAAGTCAGAACTCTCTGTACTGCAGATTAGGCCAGGGAGATAAGATGGAAATGGTGGTTAAGGATTTTATTTACTACACTAGAAAATTTGGACTTTACCCTGAAGGCAACTGAGAGCTGATAAAGATGCTAGAAGAAAAAGAAGCATGTTCCACATGTGAATGTTACAAATCACAGCAATATAAACATAAAAACATAACCAAGAAATACTGGAAAAAGAAAGCTGAAGAATGGATACATGTACTAACTTACTCAATTTTCAAAGTAAGGAATCTATAGGTATGTCTAAAAGTCAATTAGAAAACAGAGGTGAAACTAAGCCCAAGAGCTGGAGGTTGCTGTGAGCTGTGACGCCACAGCACTCTACCAAAGGTGACAAAGTGAGACTCTGTCTCTAAAAAAAAAAAAAGAGAGAGAGAGAGAGAAAGAAAATAGAGGCAAAAGTCATAAAAGGCAACCACTAGAAGAACTGAATATACTCGAGGTAACGAACACAGGAGGCAAAAGGCAGTAATTTAGGTAGACTTTTATGTGAGAATGCTTCTCATTCTTTACAGCAAGGAGTCAGATGATATTGCCCAGAGTTAAACTGGGGGAAGAAATTAGCAGAAGCACGTAAAATTGTTGCCTCTACAAACGGAGACTTGGTTCCCAGAGAAGGAGACATTTATTTTTATTGACCAGCTTTTACTCTGTTTGATATTTGTTTTTTCTTCTATACTCTTTTTAAACTTACTTATGTTTGAGAGCGATATGGAGAAGGAAACAAAAGGCGAGAGATAAAAAGAAAGGGAGAGATTGGAAAAAAGGCTATCACTTTGTAGAAATCTACTTGGTACTGCTTAGGCATCATAGATATGATCTCTTACCCACCCACCTCTCTTCCTAGAGCTGTCCCATCTAACACTTATACAGACCTTTTTTTTATCTTGAGTCTTCATTTATGGTTTAACTACATCTTTGAATAAAAGCAAATGGGAATTAGCCTAAAAATAAATATATGAAAAATGTGATCTACAAAATTAAGGGAACACCCAATATAAAAACATCAAGGAGTTCTGCCTTCTTTGAAGCAGAAGTAGCTGAGTTACCAAAGTTATATTTTAGTTCCTAGCTTCACAAATAAAATTGCTTAACATATCACGTTAAGTATGTTAAGTGCCATATTTTTGCAACTACAATCTGAGATGTGAAATCTGACAATGAGTTTTCTTCAGAGCTATGAATATATTACAGAAAATGTCTGTTTGAACTATGATGTTTTAAAAAAGTTAACTATTGAATAAATCACCTTGATTTAAAAGAATATTACTGGTCACGCACGGTGGCTCATGCCTGTAATTCCAGAACTTTGCAAGACTGAGGTGGGAAGGATCACTGAGGCCATGAGTTCTAAACCAGACTGGACAACATAGCATGGTGGTGTATACCTGCAGTCCTAGGTACTCAGGAGACTGAAGCAAGAAGATTTCTTGAGCCCAGGAGTTCAAGGCTACAGTGAGACATGACTGCACCACTGCCCTTAGCTGGGGTCACAGAGAGAGATCCTGACTCAAAAAATATACAGAGGGTGCCAAAAAATGTATACACATTTTAAGAAAGGAAAACACTGTATTAAAATTGTAATACTTGGCTTGGTGGTTCATGCCTGTAAGCCTAGCACTCTGGTAGGAGGATCTCTGGAGTTCAGGAGTTCAAGACCAGCCTGAACAAGAGCAAGACTCTGTCTCAACTAAAAATAGAAAAGTTAATGGGGCATCATGGCAGGCACCTGTAGTTCCTAATATTCCAGAGGCAGGAAGATTGTTTGAACCCAAGAGTTTGAGGTTGGCTGTGAGCCAGACTGACACCATGGCAATGGAGTGAGACTCTGTTTCAAAAAAAAAAAGAAAAGAAATTATAAGTACAGGGCATGGTAGCTATTGCCTGTAATCCTAGTACTCTGAGAGGCCAAGGCAAGTGGATTTCTTGTGCTCAGGAGTTCCAGAAGAGCCTGGGCAAGAGTGAGGCCTCTCTCTACTAAAAATGGAAATATTAGCCAGGCCTTGTGGTGGGCAACTATAGTCCCAGCTACTCAGAAGACTGAGGCAGGAGAATTGCCTGAACTCAGATGTTTGAGGTTGCTGTGAGCTATGATGCGATGGCGCTCTAGCCAGAGGAAACAGAGTGAGAGAGACCTCATTCTGTCTCAAAAAAAGAAAATCCTAATACTCAACATACACTAATAACAAATGATGAATACAAGTCACCTTTGACTTCGCAATTACAAGAGGTGCTCAAAGTATATACGTAATATAAGGCCTCCTATAATACCTAGATAGCATCTCTTAGAATGCATATACATTTTTCAGTCCCCTCTGTAGATGTTATATGGAGAAGACCATCTCCAACATCCCAAATTTCCCACAGGAACTTGCTTTCTCTTGGTTTTGGTATCTGGAATTCCCTATAGTGGGGGGCAAAGAGGCCAAAGGAGCACAGACGCTCTTTCTTTCTCTTTCATCACTTTTTGTAACGGCGTATTGATTACAATGCAGCCTTCACAATGAAGCCTCTCACCTCTCTAGGGAGTCAATCTCCAGAGGGATGATTATTATTCTTCTAGGTGAAGCCAGCCTTCACCTACATGATGAGAAAAATAGTGTCTAATCCATGTGCTGCTCATAACAGATAGACTCCAGAAGACTCCAGTGAGCTTCAAACCATTAGTACTAGTGTCACCTCTCTACTTTAGCTACAGAAAACCCATAGAACTAAAACTTGAAGCCTTTAATCATAAGTTAATAGAGAAAAGACTATGAGTTATACTATAGGTGATAAATTAACAGTTATTTTTATTTCTTCATCATTCTTCAGGCATATTACAGAAGGTTCAAACCTTATTAAAACTATCTTAATTTTTTTTTTTTTGGTCTAGAACCCTGAAGGTGATCTAACCAATGCCTGTATTTTGCAGATGAGGATGCTGACAGCCCTAGCAAATGATCGGGATTATGGAACTGATGACAGCGGATGTAATAGACAGCCTATGGACCACAGGTCTCTCTGTGACATGCTCGCTTAATGCTTAGAATTTTTTAAAAGTCATGGGGATCTTGATTTTTCTCTTGGAAATAACTTCTTTGTTTTGTGACAAAACTCAAGCTAAAACTTTTAAAGCCATATTTTTTAAAAATCAACAACAACCTGATAAGAGATTATGCTGAAAAGCAAACAGTCAACATCCCTAAAAAGAAAAGATCCAGGCCATCATTCTTCAGACAAAAAAGATGGCATCAATTACACTAAATGCACAACAATTTTTAAGTGTTTCTTATAGTAGGATCGTCTACACAAAACATTGTGACATGACTAATAGGAGCCCTTCACCGTCTCATGCAAAATATATATATACATATATGTATATTTATGAGGCTATATTCTATAATATTCAGAAGTATAGGAGCTGAGTTGGTAAGAATTGGATTGAAGACTCAGCTCTAACACTAATTGGGAGACCTTACGCAAGTTACTTAATCTAAGTCTTGGTTTCCTAACAGTACCCATTTCACAGAGTTGTGATGAAGGGTAAATGGAAGGATGGGCCAGGCACGGTGGCTCATGCCTGTAATCCCAGCACTCTGGGGAGGCCAAGGCAGGTGCATTACTTGAGCTCAGAAGTTCCAGACCAGCCTAAGCAAGAGTGAGACATCATCTCTACTAAAAATAGAACAAACTAGCCAGGTCAACATCTGGGAGGCCGAGGCAGAAGAATTGCCTGAACGCAGGAGTTTGAGGTTGCTGTGAGCTTATGACACCACAGCACCTACATAGAGTGATAGAGTGACACTATTTCTAAAAAAAAAAAATGGAAGAATGGATGTAAAGTGCTCACACAGTAGATGGCACAATGTTAGCTTTTGTTCTAAGTTTTTATGTATTTGTTTTAACAGAAATATTTCCTATTTTAAAAAGTGCATTTTAACACAAACATCCCGGGTTGGCAACTAACTTTTAACAATTGAAAAATCAGAATTTGATTTAGCTACAGTCCGTGGATCCAAGAGAGGATACCTAGGCAACAACAATCTAGAACTCACAAGAGTCGTTCTGAGGTCACCCAGCCCTTCTGCGGCAGAGCCGCCATCATCAGGAGCCATCTCCTTCTGGAGTGAACCTCTTCCAGGGAATGCTTGTGTATTCAGAAACTGTTTGCTCACCACCAAGAAATGATTTGAAGATCATCTAGCAGAATGAGAGGAACAGTCATGTGATCAAGGCTAAGGCCTATAAAACACTTTCTTTATAAAATCCAAATCCTATCAGAATCTTCCTGTGACATTTTTGTCTTCACCTGTTGACAATTCAATATCAGACAATCTCTGGACAGAGAATGGAGGTGTGATGGTAGAAGATGTGTGGAAAATACACACACACACACACACACACACAGAGAATATATGTAGCCCACAAAGACCAAAATATTTTCTATCTGGCCTTCTATAGGAAGAGTTTGTCAACCCAGCTTTGAAATCTGAATGCTAGACTTTGAGGGCCTCTACCTTAAGGAATCCAAACTTGCAAGCAATCAGATCAAAACCTTGGTTCCTACATAACTAATGATGTGAATTCTTCTAGACGTGAGTCTGCGATAATAAATAGAAAAGGACGTTTTCCTTCTTGCATCGATTTGCTTGGATTATTATGGAACAATTGGTTTTGTGGCACAGAGGTGTCATTCACTCAGAGTCATGCATCGTGGTTTGCTTTCACCGCTGGGATTGGAATGGAGAGCCGGAACAGGCACGTTCCTACACCCAGCAGTCCTCCGGGTCATGCCGCATGAGATTCACCACTCAGCAATAACGTCCCCAGTCAGAAAAACACCTTGAAGGCTCTGAAAGCTGGGAGTTTTTCTATGTGCTTGGCACCAAAACTCATTTTTGTGGAAAAACCTGAGTGCAATTGAAGTGTGTTATTTGCTGTTTTTAATTCCCACTCAGGGTGGCAATGCACACCTTCCTCTGTAAAAGTGGCACTTCCCTGGGGCTGCCAGGGGTGTGATGCATAAGTGTTCATACATGACCTTCTAAAACCTGAAGAAAAGACTCCCGAATTCTGACTATCGCTATTCCGATAGTCCATTTGATTATGATTACTGCAAACAGGGGTAGTGTCACTACTCCGAAACCAGCAAATTGTTTATTCTACAACACTCCCTTCAAATTGTTAGTGTTTGCAAGTGTTGTAAGCCTAAGTAAACAATTGAGAACGCTGTCCTAACCAGAGGTTTCTCTTTTAAGTGGATTGTGTACAAAGTAGTAACATCGGGGTCACAAATGCTGTGAATATAAACAAAGGTATATTGAAAGCTCTACACACGCCTCTCTCTCCATTCTTACCATTTCTAATTTCAATGAATTTAATTCAAAAATTATTTTTTGGGACTCTACTGTGCCGGGCACTAAGGTAAATGTATTGGTGAACACATCTTTTCTGCGATAAGAAAACAATGATTTGACAGTGGATATATAAAATCCACCTATTCATTCATTCATTGATTTATTCAACAAACAAATTTACTGAGTATCTTCCACAAATCAAGCACTATCCTGGTGACCAAGGATAGAGAGTTAGCAGAGAATAAAGCAGAAAGAAATTCTCTATCATCACAAAATTTACATCCTAGTCGAGGAAATAGGTAACAAGCAAAATAAGTAAAATAAACTCATTAGTATAAAGCAGAGAAGAACATGGGAAGTGCCAGAGTGGGGGACGCCGTTATAGACAAGGAAATCAGAGAAGGCCTCGGTAATGGGACGTCATTTGAGAAAACTGATAGAAATGAGAAAGAGCCGTGTGAATAATGGAAAGGAGGATTCCAGGCAGAGGGAACAGCAAGGGTCCAGGAGGATGCCTGGCCACGCTGGAGGAACACAAAAGAGGCTGCTATGGCTGGAGTAGAGTCAAAAAATTAAAAAAAGATGAAGTACCAGAAGGCAAGGTCAAGGAGGGAGGAGGGGTCACATAGGACCTTGAAGGCCACTGTCAGGACTGGATTTTCGTCTGAATGAAATGCAGAGCCTTTGAGGGTTTTGAGCATTTCAGTGACCACTATATTTTTGAAGTTCCTTTCTGGAATGGAAACGTTGAGCAAGGAAGAACATTGGGTAAAAGGATTCCCCTAGGCTAAGAGGTCAGCAAAGCCTCCTTGAAGAAAGGGTACTTCTTCCAAAGGGAATTAGCTCTGAAGAAGAGGAAAAAGCACTCTCCATATGAGAAGAGCAGCTGAGGGAAGGGAGATCAGAGCAAATGGGAGCCTTACAGAGCCACAATAAGGTCTTGTACTTTATCTAAAGGTAACCAGTATAAAATTATTGAAAGGTCTTAAGCAAGAGGATGATGTGATCTGTCCAAGGTTTGATGGAGACGATTCTGGTTGCTATTTGTGAAATGGGATGTGCAGGGTTTTTAAACTGCAGGTCGTAACTCATCAGTCCACCAACTAGCTGTGCTGTTGTTTTTAAATGAAATAGAAAATGTCACAGGTTGTAAGTGTAAGCATAGCTGCAGGAAACTTGATTCTGTACACATACTTTATGTCCAAAGTGCGAAAGCTACTTGACTGAAAGAAAGCACATGTGAAAGGAAAGAACCATAGAAAGATTGTGCTGTCACCTTAGCAAAGATATTGCTGGTTGCTGAGACTAAAGAGGGAAGAAACGAGAGGGCCCAGGAGAACTGCCAGAGAACTACCTACTAGATGCAGGGCAAAGGGAATGTCCGAGGCAAGTTCAAAACCCGGACGGATGCTGGTAATGTCACTGAAATCGAGAAGACAGAGGAGGGAGATAAGAAGTTAGGTTTCCAACATGTTGCCTGTAAGACCCCACAATGGACATTTTCAGTGTAGAAAGGTGTCCATGGGTAACGAGAAGTGGAAGTGGTCGGCACGAACCATGAAAAAAATGTTTTGAAAGGTTTCCTGACAAGTCATTCTGTAATATGTTATCATTACCCCATGTAATATTTTGGGACAAACTTATACTCAAAGTAAATGGTCATTTATCTAGAATTAACATTTCTCTGGAATTCGATTTATCTGGCAATCTGAATTAGTCTTCAAGTCCCCTGAGAACCAAGACAGACACACCAGTTAGGACACCATGACAACGCTCCAGGCAAGAGGTGAGAGGGAGAGACAGCACTAAAACTAGTGGTTCATAAGGGATTCTTTGCATGACTAATAAAATTCTCAAATGTAAATTTGAACCATTAACCTTTGAATTCATCCTCATTCTACAGAGTCCCTTTCTGTGAGGATCAGGATGTGGACCTGTGTCCTGCAGCATGTGGCCGACTCCAGCTGTGTGGCCCAGACACATGTGGGCCCCACCCGCTACGCTCCACTCACAGAACACTTCGCCCTAGAGAGCAAGTTGAGAGTCAAGACCAAGTCGGGCTGTCTGAAAGGACTTATCTGTGAGAAGGAAGTTTGTTTACACTTGTCACATCAACAGAATTTGTTTATAGCGCTGAACTTGGCATGAAAACAAAAAAAGGAACAGTCCTACTGTTGATAAAACTTTTACTTCAGAAAAATGTTCAAACCGCATAGATTTTCAATATGCACACACTTGAATTTAGTAATTTGGCTTAACAAAAAAGCCACTGAAAAACCAAAGTAAATGAAATGTATCATAACTCTTTCAAAATACATAATATTTTCTTCTTTCAGGCCAGCTGTGCCCTGACTCCCCTGAAGTTTCATGTAACACACACTATAAATGGAACTTCATGACCTTGATCTATCAGCAAACACCAAAGCTCACCGTCCCTGGGCTCTGACTCCAGGGGGGTCCCAGGGAAGGAAAGAGCGAACAAGTGTATATAAACCCGCACATTCTCACGGGGGACTGGGGGGTCCCAGAATGAGAGATGCCTGGGTTTTGCCCACTGAAGCTCCATGAGCAGAAATGTCTATCATGACACAAGAATTTTTTAAAACCAGTAAAGAGATGTGCAATAGAAACACGATTAAAGAAACATGAGCAACATCTGTGATTTAATCAAATGACATCTTCAATACTCAGATTCAAATGTAACTTTAATGAGGGCAACAACGCCAGTCTCTGTTCTGTCTGCCAACATGATTTGCAAAAAGAAGCAAGAAGAGTCCAGTGTAACCAGTTCAAGGGAATGCTGAAAGTATTCAAAGATTTTTATTTCTAAGTGTGTCATAGGCAACTTGGTAACCAATGGCAGCCATTTCAATGCTTTCGTTCATTCAATAAATATCTATTAAGAGCCAAGAAAGTGCCAGGCACTGTGCGGGGCTCTGTGCTTCCAGAATAGAAAAGGCCATTCAGATTCGGGGGGCACAAAAATGATCCCCCCAAATATAAGACATCAGCATGCTGAGCGCTTTAAAAATTGAAAGGGCTCAGAATTAAAGACTCATTGATCTTCTTTCTCAAAGCACAAGGAGAACTCGCAGTGGCTAAAAGAAACGCAAGTGTCTTAAGACTCACCCCTAGGAATGTCATCGCATAACCAGGGAAGATGAACCTCAACCACCAGACAAGAAAAAAGACTAGATATTGTCACTGGACCCAGATAGACTTTGCATTTTTTCTTCTGAGAGCAGCTCAGAGAATCTCCAGGGGATTTTATCCGCCTAATAAGGTAGCCTTGCTCCTATGCACTTCTGCCTCTCACCTTTCCAGAACGTCCTCCATCCAGCTTCCAAAGAGAGTCGCTTACAAAATAATGTCTGCCTACGAAGAGAGTGTGTAAGTCTCAACCAGTTGGCCCCTCTTTGAGTTTCATACGTTGTGTACGGCTTCCGTGCTTACACATGTTAAGTACACTTTGTATGCTCTTTTCTCTTATCGATCTTCCTCATGTTAGTTCATTTTCAGCAAACCTTCAGTGGGCGGAGAGGAAGTTTTCCCTCTGGCTCTACAGTATATAAATCAGAAGAACTCCACTGCAGAATTCCACGCTTTAAGAAAGTAGCCCTAGATGCTGTTAAACAAAACTGACGGGAGACCACAGTTTTGCACTGAGCTTCTGTGTGAGGCTCAACAGACCAAACCAAAATGAGTCACTCGTGCTGAAGTTCCATGTCACCAAACTAAAACTAAGTTGTATTTATCTGACCTCTGAGAAATCAGGGGAGAGAGAAAGAGAATAGCCAGATCCCCAGGAAGGGCAGGTTTAGCCCGCATGATAAGAAAATCTCCTGCTTTAACTCTTACCAAGGAAGCAACTTGAAGTGATCTAATGTGAGCTGACAAGTCCAGATGTCATTATTATGCTGTTTCCTTGTTCCTGCTCAAGCTCCCTTATAAAAACTGGTTGTTCTGACTGGCCTGGCTTAATACCTTTCTATTTTTAGATGAGATGCTACTTGATTTATGAGTTGCAAATAAAAGCCAATTTGTTGAAATGTTGTCTCCTGACAATGCTATCTTAAAGTCAGTATATTAAAGACCATTGAACTGTACATTTTAAAAGGTTAATCCTATGTCAGTTATATTTCTATTTTTAAGAATAATAAAATGAGGCACAGTGACACATACCTAAAATCCATCCTCTCAGGAGGCTAAGGTAGGAGGATCACTTGAGCACAGGAATTTGAGGTTACAATGTGCAATGATCACACCTGTGAGTAGCCAGTACACTCCAGCCTGGGCAACCTAGGAAGACTCTGAAAAGTAGGCAGTTAGAGTATAATTAAATACTATTTCTTTATTTTATTCAAGTGGATAGAGCTAGTAAAACTAATAATTTTTAAAGTAATATGAAACTAGAAGTTGTCAAGCTAGGCTAAGATACTACCAAAAAGTAAACTATATAGTTAAAATTTTTAAAACACAAAAAGAGAGTGTCTTAATTTTAAAGTAAAAATCAATTTCTAACTAAAAAAACAAGTAAAATGACTGATTCCAGCTAACAGAACAGAAAAGCAACAATGAAAAACATTTCTGAAAAACAGAAATGACTGATTCCAGCTAATGGAATAGAAGAGCAATAGGTAGAGGGATTCTCTAAAATGACCTTTTCCTGGATTCATAGCCAACTCTTTTAAAAGGCAAATGTTTTTCAAAATACTTTGAAATAATTTGGAGAGAATGTATCTTTTTTTAAAAATAAGGGCTAGGCTCAGCGCCCGTGGCTCAGGGGGCTAAGGCGCCAACCACGTACACCTGAGCTGGCGGGTTCGAATCCAGCCTGGGCCAGCCAGACAACAATGACGGCTGCAACCAAAAAATGGCCGGGCATTGTGGTGGGCACCTGTAGTCCCTGCTACTTGGGAGGCAGAGGCTGGAGAATCTCTTGAGCCCAGGAATTAGAGGTTGCTGTGAGCTATGATGCCACCGCACTCTATCCAGGGTGACAGCTTGAGGCTCTGTCTCAAAAAATAAAAATAAGGGCTATTTCAGAATTCTTAGATTGTTTGTCCATTACTTGGCAAATTTTTAAAAACTAGAATATCATTTTATGAATTACCAAACCTATGATTTATAAATTACCACATCAAAATTGTATAATGTTATGCAGGTCTCTCCAAGTAAACCGAAATGTTCATGAAGTTACCTAAAGCCCTACTGGAGTATTAAAGAAGAAATTATTCCTGAGCCTTACTAGGGACAGTAAGGAAGAGTTTATTCAAGTGGTGCTACTACAAGGAGTAGGGCAGAGAGATCAGGCTCAACTCCAAATACAAGAAAAAGTGGGAATTTATAGCCAAGGAGCAGAATGGATAGAAAAAATATGGCTAGGAGGAAGCATGAGGGGTAAGAGGGTGTTGTGGCTAAACTGACCTAACAGGATTCTTACTAAAGGCAGGTCAGGGTGGTCAGCTATAACCTACGGGATGGTGGAGTATGAGGACTGGATCAGATACTGAGGGGAGAGATTCTGACTAAAGTGATTTAGCAGGATTCTTGCTAAACAATGGGGCCTAGAGCCTGACAACAATTTAGCTCAGCAAAGACTTTGAACCCCAAATATAGCTCTAGAGGAAGCTCAATTTCTCTCCATAAGTGTCCACAAGTAGGAAATGCTCTACAAAGGCTGAGGTTTCCTTTGAAATCCTCCTCTTCATTCACACGTTCAGCTGACCATGTCTTATGCAACTAAGAAAGCCTTTGTGGGAGGCACAAAAGTCAATCTAGGCACTAAGAATACCCCAGTCTGGCTCCTGAATCTGCTGCAATAGGACTTTGGATAACATAGTTAATTATCTGTAACACGGTCTTCGGGAAGACAGATGGGTAGGTTGCCTGGTACTCGTCTGATATTCAACAAACTTGAAGGCCTAAGAACTATAAGCAGACCTGCTGGGCATGCCCCAGATTCAACTAGCAGAAGTAAGGGTGTCTGAGGCAGTGGTCTTCAAACTGGGTACCCCTAACCCTGGGGTAAATGAAGAATGTGCAGGGGTTCACAGGCATGGATAGCTTTAACAGAATCAAGGTCACATCCTCAACTCCCATGTGTGCATTCACAACACTGCTCTACTGAAGAGAATGCTGTCGTGGCCTGTGGTTCCCTTTCCCATATCCTCTTTCCCAAGCAAAGGCCCTGCACCCACTTTACAAAAGGAAGTGAAAGCAAAGCTTTCTGTGTGCTTGCTGCAGGGATAAAACACTTCTGGGCCATGAAACAGAGAGATTGGGGTAAATGGAAATTTCAGGAGAGGGAAAGCAAAGTTCAGAAAACCACAGGTAGGCGCCAGCCATGCTTTCTCTCATTCTCCCACATTCTCCACCCCCTGTCACTTATATTCAGAAGTGAGATTGCACAGACATGTATTTAATTACATTTGTTTGCAGTTAAAAAATAAATGAAGTCAGCTTTTTCCTGAAACAATCATCTTAATTTGGTCATACAGTTTACTTGCTCACTTTATGAACACTGTCTGACCTGAATGAGGCAAACTTGTGATTTCAAGAAAAAGGTATTTAAAGCCTGAAGATAACATTTTGTTGTTGTTGTTTTAGATATGGAATCTTGCACTGTACCCAAGGCTGGAATACAGTGGTAGGATCATAGCCCACTATAGCCTCAAACTCCTAAGCTTGAATGATCCTTCCACTTGAGCCTCTCAAGGCTCTCATATTACGAGTGTGAGCCACCACACTCAGCCAATATTGTTAAACAATAATCATCAGAAGCCATTGTTTTGTACTAAATCTCTGCACTGGGCCCCAACAAACCAAACTAAAAATCAGAATGGAGTCACCCATGCTAAAGTTCCCTGTCATCAAACCCAAACTAACATTTCAAGAAATTAGAAGAAAGATGTAACAGCCAATTTCCCAAACAGACCAGTTTAAATCTTTAATTGCCCTGAAAATAAACTTATTTTTGCTTTAATCTTTACATAAAAGAAGTGACTGAAGCGAGCTGATGTTTTGTTTTGTTGAGACAGTCTCACTCTGTTGCCTAGGGTATAGTGCCATGGTATCATACTCATACCAACCTCAAACTCTTGGGCTCAAGCAGCCCTCTTGCCTCAGTCTTCGAAGTAGCTGGGACTACAGGCGCCCACCATGATACCCAGCTAGTTATTCCATTTTTAGTAGAGATAGGGTCTCCTTCTTGCTCGCTGGTCTTGAATGCCTGGGCTCAAGCAATCCACCCACCTCAGCCTCCCAAAGTTCTGGGATTACAAGCATGAACCAACATGCCCAAGTCTAGGAAGTCTGATGTTAACTGATTAACTATTTTTCTATTTTTCTGCTTCCCTGTCCTAACTTAGAAGAAAAGTAGCTAAGATGGCCAACTGAAAGCAGCTTCCAACAGAGGCTCCTGTCCAAAAGGAAAGATAACCTTCAGAAACTGCCCAATTGAGCTGAAAACTGAGAGCCCAGCCGAAAGAGAGAGAAGTGATAGCTGCAGGTCACCTCTGAGGCAAGCTGCGATATCCAGAAGCCAAGCTTCAGGCAGAAAAACTGAACTAAAGTTTTCCGCCACTCTGAACTTCAGGATACCCTTCCCCCCTTACCTGACCCGCCAGAAGCCTGACCTCTGCTGAAACTGAGGGAAGAGGACTTGAGCAGCGCCCACTCTCCCTATCTGCTGGATCAGGTGGCCCGCCAGGTAAGAGACTAGGGGCCCCACCAAGCCCCAGCCAGCCCCCAGGCCAGGGACACTGCTGGGAGCCCCACGCGATTCCAATCTGTGCCCCACTGGGCCTTAGCCTGCCACCTGCAGCAGCCAGGAACTTTGCTGGGACCCCCACCAGGCCCTTGGCCTGCACCACCAGCGGCCAGGAACTCTGCCAGGACTTCCCTGCCCCCTGATTTGCACCCGCTGGGCCTTAGTCCCACGCCAGCAGTGGCCAGGAAGTCCACAGGGAGTCTCCCATGGTGCCAATCTGTGCCCTGCCAGGCCTCAGACTGCTGCCCACCAAGACCCCTGCCCATCTGTGCCCCAGGCCCACCACCCACAGTGGCCAGGAACTCCACTCAGCTGGCACCCCCACGTCCGGGCCTTCGCCTGCCACCCACACAAGCCAGGGGCTCTGCCAGGAATCTGCCAGGCCTCTGCCTGCCTGCCCGGGGCCAGGAACTCTGGGAGCCACACAACCTGCCTCCTCCCCTACCCTTCTGCCTCCGCACCGGCCTGCCCATCTATCCAGAAACCTAGGAGGCTGCGCAACCCATGGCCTCCCTCCAGAGTCCTACTCCCAGCCAGAGACTGCTGGAGGCATGAGCTTCCTTTGCAAAGGCCACCAGGTGCCCTATCCCATGCCCTGCTGCTTGATCCAGGAGTGCCACACCCCGGAGCTGCTCCTGCAGCTGGAACTCCCTGAGTGGGGGCAATCCCAGAGGAGTTACACAGGGTCACTCCCTACAAAGATCCAGTAACAACAGAGTGATCCTGCCAGAGTCTGATCTGGGAGAGAAACTCCCCAACTCTGAGGACAGTCATAGGCAACAATGAAAAATATTCACGATGCGGAATCAACAGAAAAACTCTGGGCAATATGAATAATCAGAGTAGATCAACTCCCCAAGGAACGACAAGGTAGATACAGCACAAGATCCCTTACAGAAGCAAATGACTGAGATGTCAGAAGTTGAATTCAGAGTCTGGATAGCAAATAAGATCAGTGCAATGGAGGAAGAGATGGAATTAGAATTTCAAGCAGTAATCCAAAAGATGACCCAAAAGATGTCTCAAGAACTGAACGAATTCAAAGACAAAATGACCGAAGATTTTGACACATTGAGACAATAAGTTGCAGCCCTCAAAGATCTGAGAAATACAGTAGAATCCCTCAGTAACAGAATGGAGCAAGCAGAAGAAAGGATTTATGACATGGAAGACAAACCAAAGTTCCAAAGAGGTAGAGAAATGGAAGGCAAAAACAGATCATTCTCTCAGACAGCTCTGGGATAACTCGAAGAAAACCAATATTTGCCTTATAGGGATACCTGAAAACAGTATCCCTATAAAACGTCATCTGAAAACGATGACGTGGCATCACAAGGCACATAGTCTCTTCTTTATGAGATTATGAAAGAGAACTTTCCAGACATGCCAAGAGATTCTGAAATTCAGATAGCAGACAGTTTCAGAACCCCAGCACGACCCAACCCAAATAAGACCTCCTCCAGGCACATCATAATTAAGTTCACTAAAGTTAGTATGAAGGAGAAAATTCTGAAAGCAGCCAGATGTAAGAAATCCATTACCTATAAGGGAAAGAATAACTGCAGATCTTTCTAATCAAACCTTTCAAGCTAGAAGGGAATGGTTATCAACTTTTAATCTCCTAAAACAAAAGAACTTTCAACCCAGGATCTTGTATCCAGCTAAACTGAGTTTCATTTATGATGGAGAAATTAAATACTTCAACAACATCCACATGTTGAAGAAATTTGCTATAAACCAGCTCTCCAGGATATTCTCAGACCTATCCTCCACAACGATCAGCGCAAATCTCCACCACAAAAGTAAACTCACCCAGAAACTATTTATCAAATTTCATCTTCCACAGTGATGAAAGGATTAAAAATGTCCACTGGATTTTGTAAAGATTTATCATTACTTTCAATTAATGTAAATGATTTAAATTGCCCTTAAAGAGGCATAGGTTGGCTTACTGGATACAAAAACACAGGCCAGATATCTGCTGAATACAAGAATCTCACCTTACCTTAAAAGATAAATTTAGACTCAAGGCGAAGGGATGGTCATCTATATTCCAGGCAAATGGAAAACAGAAAAAAGCAGGTGTTGCAATCTTATTTGCAGATACAACAGGCTTTAAACCAACCAAAGGAAAGAAGGATAAAGATGGACATTTCATATTTGTTAAAGGTACCAATAAGATGAGATTTCAATTATTAATATTTTTGCACCCAACCAGAATTCACCTCTATTTATAAGAAAAACTCTAATAGACATGAGCAACTTGATTTCCTCCAGCTCCATAGTAGTTGGATATTTTAATACTCCTTTAGCAGGGTTGGATAGAACCTCCAAAAAAGAAGCTAAGTAAAGAAATTTTAGATTTAAACTTATCCATTCAACAACTGGATTTAACAGACATCTACAGAACATTTCATCCTAATAAAATTGAATACACATTCTTCTCAGCACCCCATGGAACACACTCAAAAATCAATCACATCTTAGGTCACAAGTCTAATCTTAGCAAATTTAAAAGAATAGAAATTATTCCTTGCATCTTTTCCGACCATCATGGAATAAAAGTTGAACTCAATAACAACAGGAATCTACATACTCATACAAAAACATAGAAGCTAAATGACCTTATGCTGAAGGATAGCTGGGTCATAGATGAGATTAAGAAGGAAATTACCAAATTTTTGGAACAAAATGACAATGAAGATACAAATTATTGAAACCTCTGGGACACTACAAAGGCAGTCCTAAGAGGGAAATTTATAGCACTCCAAGCCTTCCTCAAGAAAACGGAAAGAGAGGAAGTTAACAACTTAATGGGACATCTTAAGCAACAGCAGAAGGAAGAACATTCCAACCCCAAACCAAGCACAAGAAAAGAAATAACCAAAATTAGAGCAGAATTAAATGAAATTGAAAACAAAAGAATTATACAACACATCAATAAATCAAAAAGTTGGTTTTTTGAAAAGGTCAATAAAATAGATAAACCTTTGGCTAACCTAATCAGGAAAAAAAGAGTAAAATCTCTAATTTCACCAATCAGAAACGGCAAAGACGAAATAACAAAAGACCCTCAGAAATTCAAAAAATCTTTAACGAATATTACAAGAAACTTTACTCTCAGAAATATGAAAATCTGAGGGAAATTGAGCAATACCTGGAAGCACACCACCTACCAAGACTTAGTCAGAATATAGCGGAAATGTTGAACAGGTCTATATCAAGTTCTGAAAAAGCATCAACTATCCAAAATCTCCCTAAAAAGAAATGCCCGGGGCCAGATGGCTTCACGTCAGAATTCTACCACATCTTTAAAGAAGAACTAGTATCTATTTTACTAAACCTCTTCGAAAATATAGAAAAAGAAGGAATACTACCCAACACATTCTATGAAGCAAACATCACTTTGATCCCTAAACCAGGGAGAGACCCAACAAGAAAAGAAAACTATAGACCAATATCACTAATGAATAGTGATGCAAAAATATTTAACAAGATACTAACCAACAGAATCTAACAACACATCAAACAAATTATACACCACAACCAAGTAGGCTTTATCCCACCGTCTCAAGGTTGGGTCAATATACATAAATCTATAAAAGTAATTCAGCACATAAACAAATTAAAATTATATATTGATTCTCTCAATTGATGCAGAAAAAGCTTTTGACAATATCCAGCATCCCTTCATGATCAGAACACTTAAAAACATTGGTATAGAAGGGACATTTCTTAAACTGATAGAGGCCATCTACAGCAAACCCACAGCCAATATCGTATTGAATGAAGTTAAATTGAAACCATTTCCACTTAGATCAGGAACCAAGCAAGGATGCCCATTGTCTCCATTGCTCTTCAACATCATAATGGAAGTTTTAGTCATTGCAATCAGGGAAGAAAAGGTGATCAAGGTATCCACATAGGGTCAGAAGAGATTTCATTCTTCACAGATGATATGATTGTATATCTGGAAAACACCAGGGATTCTACTACAAAACTTTTAGAAGTGATCAAAGAATACAGCAATGTCTCAGGCTACAGAATCAACACCCATAAATCTGTAGCCTTTATATATACCAACAGTAGCCAACCTGAAAAACAGTCAAGGACTCTATTCCTTTCACAGTAGTGTCAAAGAAGATGAAATATTTGGGAGTTTACCTAACAAAGGATGTGAAAGATCTCTATAAAGAGAACTATGAAACTTTAAGAAAAGAAATAGCTGAAAATGTTTAACAAATTGAAAAATTTACCATGCTCATGGTTGGGAAGAATCAACATTGTTAAAATGTCTATATTACCCAAAGCAATATATAATTTTAATTCAATTCCTATCAAAGCTCCATTGTCATATTTTAAAGATCTTGAAAAAATAATACTTAGTTTTATATGGAATCAGAAAAAACCTCGAATAGCCAAGACATTACTCAGAAATAAAAACCAAGCAGGAGGAATCATGCTACCAGACCTGAGACTCTACTATAAATCAATAGTGTTCAAAACAGCATGGTATTGGCACAAAAACAGACAGGTAGACATTTGGAACAGAATAGAGAACCAAGAGATGAATCCAGCTACTTACTGTTACTTGATCTTTGACAAGCCAATTAAAAACATTCAGTGGGGAAAGACTCCCTATTTAACAAATGGTGCTGAGTGAACTGGCTGGCGACCCGTAGAAGACTAAAACTAGACCCACACCTCCCACCATTAACTAAGGTAGACTCTCACTGGATTAAAGATTTAAACTTAAGACATGAAACTATCAAAATATTAGAAGAAAGTGCAGGAGAAACTCTTGAAGGAATTGGCCTGGGTGAATATTTTATGAGGAGGACTCCCCAGGCAACTGAAGCAGTATCAAAAATATACTACTGGGACCTGATCAAACTAAAAAGCTTCTGTACAGCTAAGAGCAAGCAGACAGCCCTCAAGCAGACAGCAAGCAGACAGCCCTCAGAATGGGAGAAAATATTTGCAAATTATGCCTCCGACAAAGGTTTAATAACCAGAATACATAGAGAACTCAAACGTATTAGCAAGAAAAGAACAAGTGATCCCATCTCAGGGTGGGCAAAGGACTTGAAGAGGAACTTCTCCAAAGAAGACAGATGCACAGCCTACAGACACACGAAAAAATGCTCACCATCCTTAATGATCAGAGAAATGCAAATCAAAACTACTTTGAGATATCACCTAACCCCAGTAAGATTAACCCACATGACAAAATCCCAAAACCAGAGATGTTGGCGTGGATGTGGAGAAAGGGAACCCTTCTACACTGCTGGTGGGAATACACACTAATACGTTTCTTTTGGAAGGATGTTTGGAGAGTACTTAGAGATCTAAAAATAGACCTTTTATTCAACCTTATAATTCCTTTACTAGGTATATCCCCAGAAGACCAAAAATCACACTACAACAAAGACTTCTGTACCAGAATGTTTATTGCAGCCCAATTCATAATTGCTAAGTCATGGAAGAAGCCCAAGTGCCATCGACCCATGAATGGATTAATAAATTGTGGTACATGTATACCATGGAATACTACGCAGCCTTAAAGAAAGATGGAGACTTTACCTCTTTCATGTTTACATGGATGGAGCTGGAACATATTCTTAGCAAAGTATCTCAAGAATGGAAGAAAAAGTAGCCAATGTACTCAGCCCTACTATGAAGCTAATTTAAAGGTTTCATATGAAGGCTATAACCCAATTATAGCACAGAATATGGGGAAAGGGGCAAGGGAGGGGAGGGGAAGAGGGAGGATGGGTGGAAGGAGGGTAATTGGTGGAGCCACGCTTATGGTGCATCTTAGAAGGGTACAGGTGAAACTTACTAAATGCAGAACACAAATGTCTTCATACATTAACTAAGAAAATGCCATGAAGGGTATGTTAAACATTTTGATGAAAACATTTCAGATTGTATATGAAGCCAGCACATTGTACCCCTTGATTGCACTAATGTACACAGCTATGATTTAATAAAAAAAAAGAAGAAGAAGAAGAAGAA
The DNA here is from genome assembly GCA_963573935.1 of Arctocebus calabarensis. NCBI lineage: Eukaryota > Metazoa > Chordata > Mammalia > Primates > Lorisidae > Arctocebus > Arctocebus calabarensis. Next base: position 22,605 of record CAUYON010046793.1, read on the forward strand.
GAAAAGTAGCTTTGGAATGACTAATATATTCTTGTTTACTTCTGCTTTCTTTAGCCATTCCCTGTCTACAAAGCCAACCCTTTCTGCTCAGCTCTTTGGAATACTTATTTTATTTTCTGGAATGAAGTGTTACTCAATTCTAGAAGGGTAACACTATAATTCAATAAGGCCAATTGAGATCTTTAAACTAAATTTGTTGTGATTTTTATCCTTTGACATTATAAAACAGATCCTCTGCACAAAATGTTCATGTTGACTTGAAAATGTACAAAGAAATGCAAAGTTTTGTAAGTCTTTTAAAGCTTTTGAGATCAAAAAGTTTGAAGACTATTGATCTAAGGAGCTTTACCTAAGTAAGGAAAGGTCTACAGTGGCTTCTACACATGATTTAATAACAAACACGGGCCTTCTTAAGAAAAAGGAGACTTTTGAATGTGGTTGGATTGTTCCCAGCCCAATCCTTGAGAACTCTAGTCCACCTCTGGAGAAAAGAGGCCTACAGTAGTGCTAGTAAATAACATGGGGCCGCATCACCCAGACATCTGTGGGAAGTGGTTCAAAGCAGCACCGTTGTAAGGCAGATTGACACAAGAGGGGAGGCACTCTCTTCATAATGGTGCCCTTCTTAAGAGCCAATGGACGTGAGAAATATCTGACACCAACCAGAGTAGCAAGAGACTGCAGAAATTCCAAATCATTTATCCGACAAACCTTGGGAACTTCCTGCAACAGTTGGGAGGAGTAGGGGTTGGGGATCCAGCTTCCTTTATTTCATATGACCTATAGAATCAGCACATCCCACTGCCGTTCTTGAGGGCTCATTGTTTGTGGTCTGGGGAAATGCAAACTAACACTTCAGGTAAAATGTCTAGAATGCATAAACTGGAAACGTCTTTCTTCACTGTCTCCACCTCTAGTCTCCCTCTCTCCCCAAACAAATATATGAAGAAACTGAGGCCCAGCAAAGTTGAGCTGTCAAAGGTTCTGAAGCAGTGCCTGGTCAAACCTTGGAAAGGAACATAGATCTTTCCATTTCCGTCTTTACTCAGCTCTCCTTGTTGCAAGTCCTGAATTTTAGCCACAGACCAGACACTACTGCAAATAGACTGTCTCAGAAGGGCATTACTTTATATTTTTCCCAAGTTGTTTTTATGTTGTTTGGCCAAGACAAAGTACTGGCTGGAATTCAGGCAGCCAGCTGGGTGTGAAGCTGTGACTGTTGCTGACTCACAGGTGCGTCACTCCTTCTGGGCAGTAGTTCACCTACTAATAGTACAAGCACACTGGGAGATGATGGGCCAGGAGTGGTGGAGATGCTGTGTGATCAACAAGGACACAACATTCATATTTTTTACCCCTTCACTCCCAGTAAAATATCCCTCTCTCTCAGATTGTCACCCATTATGAGACTTTGGGGATCCCATAGGTAAAACAGCCCACATTTGCTAAAGGAAAATAAAATTCTTTACTCTTCATATTGGGAACTTTATTAAGTATTTAATTCAAGATGAATGAAAGACTTAAATGGAAGGCATGAAACCACAAAAATTCTATAAGAAAATGCAGAAAAAAAAATCCTCCAGACATTGACCAAGGCAAAGTATTTATGATGAAGACCCCAAAGACCAATACAGCAACAACAAAAATAAATAAATGAGATTTAATTAAATTAAAAGACTTCTGCACAGCTAAGGAAATAATCAATGGAGAATACAGACAACCTATAGAATGAGATAAAATATTCACACACTATATATCTGACAAAGGACTAATATCCAGAAACTATAAAAAAAACTCAAATCAGGAAGCAAAATTTAAACAACCCTATTTAAAAGTGGGAAAAAGACATGGACAGAATTTTATCAAAAAAAGATAGACAAATGGTCAAGAACCACATGAAAAAATGCTCAGTATTATCATTCATCAGTGAATACAAATTAAAACCACAATGAGATACCACTTTATCCCTGCCCGAATGCTCATTATTAAAAGGTTTTTTTTTAAATAAAAGATACTAGCATGGATGCAGAGAAGAAGAGTGCTTATATACTTTTGGTGAGACTGCAAATTAAATTAGTACAACCTCTGTAAAAAAGACACTATGGAGATTCCTCAAAGAAATAAAAATAGACATATATTTGACCCAGCAATCCCTTTATTGGGATTTTAACTCTTTAAAAGAATATACCTGCAATTGCCAACATTTTCCACTAATTTGGCCTTTAGGATTTTAGCTGAATATGAGTTTAAAGCAGACAGTGTATCTGTTTATTTCTCTGACTTATCCATCTAAAGGACTCTGAAAAATGTTCACTGTCCAGCTATTATTAAATACTGACTGACAGACTAGAGAACTTTAAGATTATTCACTTGATAAGCACTATGGAAAAACAATTCCAAATCTTAAACACTTTTTAGGATTTTAGAAACTAACGGGAGACTCTTATAGTTAGTAACAAAATCAAATACATCTGTTTCAGTATTTTACCACTAGTGTTCCTTAGAACAGAGGAACATCTGTTCCCTCTACCAAAGGGATCCTGTAATCAATTAAGTTTGGAAACTCTGAATCCAATGTTTCACTCAAATATTCACAAGGAGCATTACATTTTAAATATTAAAAAAATAATAATAAATTCCTGCAATAAATACATAGGCTATTCAGTTGTGCCGAAGCTAAACTTTTAGAGAGAACTATAACTTTGTTTTCTGTTCATTTCTTAATAGATGGAGCAACTCTTTCCAAGAGCACACCAGAAATACAACTTAAGGTGTGAAAGAAAATGAGCACCCCTTGTAAAGCGTCTTCAGGTCGTCTGAAGAGCCTACCTGTTCCTTCGCAACCTCTGCCTCACCCTCCCCAAGGTCAAGTTCTTAATCTTATCAAACTCTTTCTTGTAATGATCCGATCCTTGCATCTCATCTTTTCCCTCTTATTGTTGTAAATGTGGGAACTCATTAGCTTTCTGTTTATTAAAACCCTCCACCAAGGCTATTTTTTAAGCAAATACAATCATGTTCCTTGCTAGATTAATTAGTTCTTTATTGCCATCAAGATGAACCAAATTCTAAGGACTAATATAAGGCACCTGCTTTCCACCCTGGCGGGTGGATTTTTGTTTGTTTGTTTTTAATTTTTTTGAGACAGAGCCTCAAGCTGTCGCACTGGGTAGAGTGCTGTGGCATCACGGCTCACAGCAACCTCCAACTCCTGGGCTCAAGTGAGTCTCCTGCCTCCACCTCCCAAGTAGCTTGGACTACAGGCGCCCGCCACAATGCCTGGCTATTTTTTGTTTGCAGCCGTCATTGTTGTTTGGCGGGTCTAGGCTGGATTCAAACCCGCCAGCTCAGGTGTATGCAGCTGGTATGTGGCTGGCGCCTTAGCTGCTTGAGCCACAGAAGCCAAGCCCCTGGTGGGTGGTTTTTAATTTTTTATGTTTTTACAGACAGGATTTCCCTATGTTGTCCAGGCTCTTTGTCAACTCAACTCCTGGGCTCCAGGGATCCTCCCGCCACAGCATGGCTGGGATGACAGGCCCACACCCCAGCACCAGCTTCCCCAGTCTCTCTTTTGTTATCCAGCCTGCTCCCCGCTTACCCTCTTCCTATCATAATTTACTTGGGAATCCTCAGTTTTATTTCCCATATGGTCTCTAAAGTGCCTTTCTGTATGTGCCAGGAAAGCTCATATTCATCTTCAATTCTCAGGTCAAACCCACCTCCGTGGAAGCTTCCCAGGTCACCGGCCTCATAGGCACCTGCTCTTCCTTCAGGCTCCCAGAGCATTTGGAACCTCTTTCCCTTCCCAGCAATGACAGCCATTTATTTCAATATTGAACTCTTACGCCATAGAATAAAACCTTGCCACAGTGCCTGGCATATACTAAGCATGTGATAAAGCATGTTTTCCCCAGGAAACTTTGGTTTCTCTATATTCCTATTAGGAGGAAACCCCCCAAACTGGACCCCATGCAGTATTTTATGACATCTGGAGCCTCAAGTTTCTTTCCCGTGGCTGAATCTACAATGAATTTAATTTCAAAACTTACATCAAATGTTGGTATTTCTTCCAAAGAGCATTTTATTTATTTATTTATTATCTTTTTTGTAGAGACAGAGTCTCACTTTGTCGCCCTCAGTAGAGTATCGTGGTGTCACACAGCTCACAGCAACCTCCAACTCTCAGGCGATTCTCTTGCCTCAGCCTCCCGAGTAGCTGGAACTACAGGCACCCCCCCACAACACCCGGCTATTTTTTGTTTGTTTCTTTGATTTTTTGTTGGTTTTTTTTTTGCAGTTCGCCGAGGTCGGGTTTGAACTGACCACCTTTGGTACGTGGGGCTGGCGCCCTACTCGCTGAGCCACAGGTGCCGCCCAAAGGAGCATTTTATTTTTAAAAATAAAAGTAGGAAATGAAAGAACTTTGGACAAAGGAAGCCACTCTTACCAGAGGTGGACCTGCAGTGATGTCACCTGTCACCTGCAGCAGCTGCCCCTACCCAGCTTTGCACATGACATGCTCAGAGAAGACCTTCAAGCAATGCCAACCTTCCCACGAGGGTGGATGCTGCATCCTACTAAAATCCTGTGATGATAGCCCAATACAAAGGTGAAAAAGACCTTTCTTTTCTGGTTAAAACCAAGTTCCTTATACATGTTCAGGTCAACAGGAATAAATTAATCAAGGTAATTAGAGGGTCCTTAGGGCTCAGAGGTAATCAAGCCTTCTTCCTGTAGACAGAGCTTGGTGAGTAGCATGTTTCCATGCTAATTTCTCAAGTGTAGGAAAAGGAGAGGATGAAGATGGGTTCCTGTAGATGATAATACGCCTCTCAGGAGACATTTGGAATGAAACTGTCAGTGTAAAAATAGAAAAAAAAAATGCATCTAATCGAGAATTTTCCAAGCCCTTACCAAGAAAAAAAGGGACGCTACGGAGATTGATCAGTTCATTTAAGCACGGATCATCAAAAGAGTAGTGTTCCCACCTGAGAGTTTCAGGAGTTGTTTTTGTATTTCAAGCACCAAAACTGTGTTCCAAATGAGCACATTCAACTTTGGAACACTATAGTATTTAATCTAGGCTATTTTTTTTGCAAATCTGATAAGTTTAAAAATAAAATACTTTGCATTGGAGGCTGCCAGTGAAATAGCCCTTCAAGTTATTTTAATGCTTTTTCCCCAATAGGAACTTGCAATTTGCGCCGTAACTTAAAGGTATTCAGAGAGACACTCAGACTTCTCTTAAGGCTCATAGATCTGCCACCTCGTAGAGGATTTTCACTTAACCAGGGAAATCTCCCGAAGGATCTTTAAGTAAAAGTTGTCAAGCATAACCTGCCAAAGCACATTTGCCAAAAAAGTCTGCACAAAGCAGAGTACATGAAAGCATATACGAAAACAACTCTGATTGTGAACTGCTATTAAAAGTTCCTGATTCCAGGCCTGGGCACAGTGGCTCACACCTATAATCAGCACTCTGGGAGGCTGAGGTGGGTGGATTGCCTGAGCGCCCAGGTTTGAGACCAGCTTGAGCAAGCGTGAGACTCCCATCTCTAAAAACTAGCCGGGCATTACGGCAGGTGCCTGTAGTCACAGCTACTCGGGAGGCTGAGGCAAGAGAATTGCTTAAGCCCAAGAGTTTGAGGTTGCTGTGAGCTGTGGCTGCACTCTACCGAGGGTGACAAAGTGAAACTCTGTCTCTAACAACAACAACAAAAAACTCTGGTGGATGTATAAAACTACAATATCAGTGATAATTTGTGATTCTTCCAGAAAATTAAATTTTCCCAATAATATCATTGCTAAGAATTCTCAAAGATGGAAATCACTTTGGGCTATATGAGGTAGGACAATTAAGTTCATGAATTCACCCTAGAAAAAGTGCTTTGAAGGGTGGACTGGATGCTGGCGTCAGTGCACAGCTTCCCAAAGGGAGTACTTTGAAAGTGACTGTAACAATACTCAGCAGTGAGGTAAGCAGCATTTTTTCTAGGGTGAGTTCAATTAACTTAATTGTCTGAACTCGTATGTTGTTACTTTATAAATCTTATTAGGGAAAGATGTTTCAGGTGCTAAGGGGAATACATTCTTTTGGATGTTAAAGTACTTTAGGTGGAATCCAGGAATGGATTAACAAGCTATGGTACATGTACACTATGGAATACTATTCAGCCATTAAAAAAATGGAGACTTTACAGCCTTTGTATTAACCTGGACGGAAGTGGAACACATTATTCTTAGTAAAGCATCTCAAGAATGGAGAAGCATGAATCCCATGTACTCAAGTTTGATATGAGGACAATTAATGACAATTATTGACAC
>CAUYON010046795.1:0-18459 GCA_963573935.1 Arctocebus calabarensis
GGACTCATTAAAACTTTAGGCCAGCAGCACAGTAACTTAAAGAGCAAGAAGAAGTGAAAGGAAAATTAGGGTAAGGAAACAGATACAAGAAAGCACTCATGAAGAAGAATTAGCAGAAAAATCCTGGCAACATGAAACACAAGTCTAGAGTAACCCTTCTAGGGATCATGAGATAGCTACAGCAGAGGATTCCTCCTATAAAGAAATGTTGGAAATGACAGAAGGGGAATTTAAAATACAGATGATTAAAACAATGAAGGAAATTGCTGAGAAATGGAAAACAATAAAAAAAATGAAAGAAATTGCTGAGAAAGTGGATAATAACCAAAAGGAAATTCAAAAACAGAATCAAATAAGAGATTTATGGTATGAAGAATTTAGAAAGCACATAGCAGAGTTGAAGGAACTGAAGCAGTCAATGAGAGAACTTAAGGATGCAATAGACAGTATCAACAACAGATTAGACCATGCACAAGAAAGAATCTCAGAGGTAGAGGGTAAAGTTCTTGAGGTAACTCAGATAGTTAAAGAGGTTAGAAAGAAGAGAGAGAAGCAGAATGCTCACTGACAGAGTTATGGGACTCCATGAAGCATTCAAACATACGAGTTACAGGTATTCCTGAAGGAGAAGAAGAATGTCCCAGAGGAATGGAAGCCATTCTACAGAATATTATAAACGAAAATTTTCCTTATATCACCAAAGATTCTGAAATACTCCTTTCAGAGGGATATTGGTCCCCTGGTCACCTCAACTCAAAAAGAGCTTCTCCAAGGCATAATCTGTTAAATTTATCTAAAGTCAAGACAAAAGAAAAGATTTTGCAAGCTGCCAGGAGTAAGTGCCAACTGACCTACAGGGCAAACCTATCAGGGTGACTGCGAACTTCTCTAATAAAGCAGTTATTCAAGCCAGAAGACAATGGTCATCTATCTTTAACCTACTTAACAGAATAATTTTCAACCCATAATTGTATATCCCACTAAACTAAGCTTTAAAACTGACAGAGAAATCAAATCTTTTATTAATATGCAAACATTGAGGAAATTTGCCACAAGAAGACCAGCTTTACAGGAAATATTTCAAACTGTCCTACACATTGATCATCACAATGGACCTTCAGCAAAGTAAACACCCAGAAATTAAAGGATAGAACCTAGTTTCCACAATGATGCAAAAGACAAAACTAAGCAATGGACTTTCACAAAATAAGATGAATAGAATGCTACCATACTTATCAATTATCTCAATAAATGTCAATGGCTTGAATTTCCCATTGAAAAAGCATAGATTGGCTGATTGGATTAAAAAACACAAGCCACCTATGTGTTGTCTGCAGGAAACTCACCTCATGCCAAAAGACAAATTAAAACTCAGAGTTAAAGGTTGGAAGTCAATTTTTCAGGCAAATGGAAGTCCGAAGAAAAGAGAGGTTGCAATCTTATTTTCAGATACTTGTGGGTTTAAAGCAACTAAAGTCAAAAAGATAATGATGGTCACTTCTTATTGGTCAAGGGAAAAATACAGCAAGAAGACATTTCAATTCTAAATATTTATGCACTCAATTTAAATGCTCCCAGATTCTTGAACCAGACATCACTTATTCTGAGCAATATGATATCCTATAACACCATAATAACAGGGGACTTCAATACCCCTCTCTCATATCTGAATAGATCCTCTAAACAGAAATTAAACAAAGATATTAGAGATTTAAATGAGACCTTAGAACAACTGTGCTTGATAGATGTATATAGAACATTCCATCCGAAAGATATAGAATATACATTCTTCTCATTATCCCATGGAATATCCTCCACAATTGATCATATCCTAGGGCACAAAACAAACCTTAGCAGGATCAAAAAATCAAAATTCTACCTTGCATCTTTTCAGAACACAAGGCGCTAAAAGTGGAACTCAACTCCAGTGAAAACACTCAACCTCAAACACAGGCATGGAAGTTAAACAACCTTATGCTGAATGACAGTTGGGTGCAGGAAGAAATAAAAAAAGGAAATTATTAACTTCCTTGAGTATAACAACAATAAAGACACAAATCATCCAAACCTACGGGATACAGCAAAAGCAGTCCTGAGAGGAAAATTTATTTTAGGAGCCTACATTCAAAAAACAGAAAAAGAGTGTATCAACCAACTCACAAGTCATCTGATGGAATTAGAAAAAGAAGAACAAAGTAAGCCTAAGCCCAGCAGAAGAAAAGAAATATCCAAAATTAGATCAGAGATGAATGAAATTGAAAACAGAAGAATAATTCAGAAAATTAATGAAATAAGGAGTTGTTTTTTTGAAAAAATAAATAAAATAGATAAGCCTTTGGTCAGGGCTTATCTATTTAGAAAGACTAATTAGAAAGACTAATCTAATTTTATTTCTAAGACTAATTAGAAATAAAAAAGTAAAATCTCTAGTAATCTCAATCAAAAATGATAAAGGGGAAATAACAACTGATACCACAGAAATACAAGAGATTATCTCTGAATACTACCAGAAAATTTATGCCCAAAAATTTGACAATGTGAAGGAAATGGATCAATATTTGGAATCCCACCCTCTCCCTAGACTTAGTCCAGATGAAATGGATCTCCTGAACACACCAATTTCAAGCTGAGATCAAAGAAATAATAAAAAATCTCCCAACAAAAAAATGCCTTAGTCCGGATGGCTTCACACCAGAATTCTATCAAACTTTCAAAGAAGAGCTTATTCCTATACTGCAGAAATTATTCCAAAAATTGAAGAGGAAGGAATCTTCCCCAACACAGTCTATGATGCAAATATCACCCTGATACCCAAAGCAGAAAAAGACCCAACTAAAAAGGGGAATTTCAGACCAATTTCACTAATGAATATAGATGCAAAAATTCTCAACAAAATCTTAGACAATAGATTACAGCTTTTCATCAAAAATTCACTCACCATAATCAAATAGGTTACATCCCAGGAATGCAAGGCTGGTTTAATACAGACAAGTTCATAAATGTTATTAACCATATCAACAAAAGCAAAACCAAAGACTATATGATCCTCTCAATAGATGCAGAAAAAGCATTTGATAAAATCCAGCATCCTTTTCTAGTTAGAACGCTGAAGAGTATAGACATAATTGGCACATTTCTTAAACTGATCAAAGCTATCTATGACAAACCCACAGCTAGTATTTTACTGAAGGGAGTAAAACTGAAAGCTTTTCCTCTTAGAACTGGAACCAGACAAGGTTGTCCTCTGTCACCATTACTATTCAACATAGTGCTGAAAGTTCTAGCCAATACAATTAGACAATACAAGAAAATAAAGGGTATCCAAATGGGTGCAGAGGAGGTCAAATTCTCCCTTTTTGCTAATGATATGATCTTGTATTTAGAGAACCCCAAAGACTCAACCACAAGACTCTTGGAAGTCATCAAAAAATACAGTAATGTCTCAGGATGTAAAATCAATGTCTACAAGTCAGTTGCCTTTGTATATGCCAACAACAACCAAGATGAGAGATTAATTAAGGACACAACTCCCTTCACCGTAGCCCCAAAGAAAATGAAATACTTAGGAATACACCTAACAAAAGAGGTGAAGGACTTCTATAAAGAAAATTATGAAACCCTAAGAAAGGAAGTAGCTGAGGACTTTGACAAATGGAAGAACATACCATGCTCATGGCTAGGAAGAATCAATATTGTTAAAATATCTATACTTCCCAGAGCAATTTACCAATTCAACACCATACCTATTAAAATACCAACATCCTACTTTCAAGACGTGGAAAAAATGATTCTGCATTTTGTATGGAACCAGAAAAACACCCGTAGAGCTAAGGCAGTAATAAAAACAAAGCTGGAACCGTCACCATACCAGATTTTAGGCTGTATTACAAGGTCATAGTTGTCAAGACAGCATGGTACTGGCACAAAAATAGGGACATAGACCTTTGGAATTGAACAGAAAACCTGGAAATGAAACCAACAACTTACAGCCACCTGATCTTTGATAAACCACACAAGAGCGTCCACTGGGAGAAAGACTCCCTATTCAATAAATGGTGCTGGAAGAATTGGATATCCACATGTAAAAGACTGAAACTGAACCCGCACCATTCTCCACTCACATCTCAAGATATTAATATTTTAAATTCACTGAACTTGTTGCTCAGACATATTTATATATTTTAAAAATTTTACATATTTAAAAGTTTTTGGCATGCTCTATGAAAAGATATTTATAAACTATTGTAAGCCTACCTATGTTTTTGTTCGTGAGTTCATCAGCAAAAGTGAGGTAGTATAATGGTTGGAATTTTTGAATATTTTAATTTTATTTAACTCAGTTACAGAATAACAAGAAATAAACAAGCAACACATTTCATTATGCAGTTTTTCTAAAAGGTAAGCTGTGTGAGGGTCAGGGTTTTGGCTGTCTAATTCACTGCTGTGTCTCAGGGCTCACCCTGGTGTGTAAAATCATATCAAATGCTTAGTAAATACTGGCTTGAACTCACATTTACATATATAGCCTTGCAGAAGTCAAGGACTAGGAAGTTCTGGTTTCTCTACCTATGTGGCCAGACGGACATATTAATGAACCATTGTATTACATTTCAACTTCTACCTAAAAACATAATCTTACATTGTGAAAAGCCTACAAAATTACACACACAGATCTTACTCCAAAGCCTCTCGGTGCTTTTTGGTTACTACACTGTTTGGCAGAAGGAATGCTACCATTATGAAAAAAAAAATGGAAATACACAGATGATAAATCAAATCTCCCATAATTAGAAAATTGTTTGAATTGTCTTTTTCTCTTGTAGGGTATTCATGTTTTTGGTTCCCTTTACTCTGGATTGATGTATGACATCTTTAGCATCACAATGGGCATATTCTAGCAATGTGTATCTTATCAACAAATTTAAAATCATTTGACACCTGCACTTTATTTCATCAGATTTCTTTCATTGCTGGGATATGTGGTAAAGGAGAAAAGTATAGAAAAAGTAAGAGGGAAATGTTTTCTTTTACAACTTTAGAAACACGTTTTAAATTTTCTAATTGTGCAATATATTCTTTAACTGATACATTGTATTAAAAGCTCATCAAACAAAAAATAAAAACAACATATCAACGCATAAAAGATCATGCATGATCATTTTTTGTTTCCAAAAGCAGATTGAAAATGTAATATGCAGATGTGGTCGGCAAGATGAACATTTAGAGTAGATTTGTAGGTCATTTGTAATCAAGGTTGAGCTTCCATACAAAGTCCAGAAAATTTTAAGTGTTTTAAACATTAGCAAATAATTTCTCTGTTTTATTAATGACACACAAATTACTAAAACTCTCAAGAATAGTAATAAAATTTAAAAAGAAGTTTAAATTCTTTTGCTAGCTAAAATTGATTCTTTTTTCTAAAATCTTTCCTATATTGTAAGTGTATATTTCTTTCATAATAATTAGAGAATCTCTTGTAGTGAGTAAGGGAGTATGAATTTGGAATGAAGATTTCATTTAGGTGGTAAATGTTGACATAATGATTTTTAGGAAGATTTTATAATGTGGCCAGCTAACTTCACCAAGACCATCAGACATAATCAAGGTTTTAAATTTGATCGACAGTTATGAATTAGAATCGTCATATGAGAGGCACATCTATGCATGTGGTTCAACATGAATGAACTGATTTTTCTTGGATTATACACCCATGAACCTGCAGTTTTTGCAATGAATAAAAGAGTCTTCTGTGTAAGCCTTCAGACATTTCTCTGTATTTTCTACTTGACTCTTCATTATTTTTTTCCAGATTAGGTGATTTAATTAAATATCCTCTAAAACACTAGATGTTAAGAAATGTACAAAACCTAAGATTCTGAAATCTTCCAATTTGGCAATGATTAAAATCGATGAGTTTGGAGTTTTCTGTTAAATCAAAAGCTTCTGGCTTTCAGCAACTCTTTATTTTTGAAGAAACAGCTTTTTCTTTGTGTAACAAAAAGGCTTAGAAAAGCTTCTTAAAAAAAAAAAAGACTATAGTCTGTAGAGTCTTAAAATAGCCTTTAAGAACAGCAGCAGAACCAGCAATGTGCTCAAATATACTGAGCCCAAAATCAGAGGGGGAGAGATGTCCCCAGCTTGCTAGGTGCCCTTTGGAGGGTTACATCCTCCTAATCACTATGACTCCTGCCTGCACTTTTCTGGGGATTCATTCTTATGAGCAGAAGACTTTTTTTTCTTTTCCATATTTTTCACTTATTCCTTAAACAGTCCACATTATTGCTGTGTAAACATTTTGTACATACTATATGGCATTGGTTGACCTAAAATATAGATACTTAGAGTTAACACTAAAATGTATTTCCCACGACTATGGTTCTCTAATTGCAAGGAGCTTGATATTTACTGAGTGCCCTCTGTATGCCAAGCATTCTTCTTGGTACTGGAAGTTCAGAGGTAAGAGACTTTGGCCCTGAACATAAGAAATTCTCACATAAGGTGGGGAAAGAATATGAAGATTATTAAATTGTGTATTGGATGAAAAATTTTTTAAGTAGTAACTCTTTTCGGGTTGATAATAAAAATGTAGAAATGAACATAAACATTTCTCTCAGTATTAGCTAAAGTAATGCTCAGGAAAAGATGTATTGAGCCACTATGACATGTGAGAAAACAAATAGTGATGGAAAATCTTGCAATTTTGCCTGTAAATGTTATAATGATAAGGAATGCTAAGATGAAGACAATTTCCACTTTGGCATTTGTTAATTTTACAATTCTTTCATTTCTTTTTTCTTTTTTTCTCCTCAGAGTTACTTGTTCTTAAAATCTGACTTTTTTTTTTTTTTTTTTTGCAGTTTTTGGCCAAGGCCCTGGTATATGGGGCCGGCACCCTACTCATTGAGCCACAGGTGCCGCCACAATTCTTTCATTTCTATAAAGAATGATAGATGAAGTGTCTGCTTCTCTGTAGTATATTGATAGAATGGAGTAATTTCCATAAGAAATTGACCCCCAACGTATCATGACTCAATGCTATAGATAAGCAACATTAATTTATTTCCTGCCCGTCTAACAAGGTAAATAGATGAGTTGATGAAATTTACCGTTGACCTACCTGAAGTCATCCAAAGCCTCTGGCTTGGATAAGTGCAGCCAACTTTAACCTGCTGCATCTGAGGGTACCCTGAGGCTGTCTCCTTTCTTTCAATCAGAAGGAGGTAAATATAGACAGGCTTAGTGAGTGATTGCAGTGGACCATACCTGAATGTGATATGCTTCATTTCTGCTCCCTTTCCACTGGTTAGAGTTTAGTCAATAACAACACCATGCACAGTGAAGACTGGGATATGTAGTCTAGCTGTGTACCTAGGATAGAGAAGGCAGCATGTATGTTGAGGCACATCCAAAAGCCTGTGCCATTAACAGTGGGATGGGGAGGAGAAATCACCCCAGTTGGGTGGTGTAATGACCCATGGTGTCAGTTCAGTTTACGTAAGATATCAAATAGCTCAAATAGAAAGCAGTTGACTATGATAGATGGACCCAGCTTTATGTATTGATTGATGATCTCATTTTAATTTAACTATACATTAGTTCTTTTTTTATTCCTTCCTGGAAAATCTACCTGCTAGGACATTTGTATTTCCAAATGAAATGATGCATTTGCTAACAGACAAAATGCCGTATTGCTTTCTCTGTTTTTTGTTTGTTTTAGCTCAGTGAAAAATTCCATATCCTGAAACCCTTTTGGCAATAAATGGGAATACACATAACATGACATTAAATAATGCACACTGATAAATTTTAGGGCATGTTATTGCTACAATTCTTGTGAAAATGGTGGGAATGGATGCTGGAATTAGCGACAAGGAGAAGGATCATGACGTTTACTTTTGTAGGCATTCATTTGCCCATTTATTCTGTAAATATTTATTGAGTTCCTTCTAGGTGCCAGGCTAATGGGAATGAGCATTTTCTGATCAATGGCCATTGACTAAGTGTCAGACTTCATGCTAGTTGGCACACATATGTTTCTTCTTATAATCCTCTCCATATCCTTCTGAGGCCAAAGTTAAAGCTTATGAAAAATCGAAAGGCCACTGAGATTAAGTCACTTGCCCAAGGTCCTTGTTAGTTAGACATAATATGAAAACTAGGGGTAGAACCCAAACCTACATGTCTCTAAAATTGTCCTCTTTTCAAACTGCCATCCTGACTACTGGGTAATTGTTATATTTGTCTGATCATTAGCAGAACCAGATTGTTAAGTTTTTGTTTGTTTGTTTGTTTTGTTTTTTTGCAGGGGCTGGGTTTGAACCTGCCACCTCTGGCATATGGGACTGGCACCCTACCCTTTGAGCCACAGGTGCCTCCCAGCAAGTTCTTGATGTACATATATTTCCACATAAAGTGAATTAAGGAATTTCAGATGCTACTGGCTTATACCTCCTACACACACACTAGGATTGCAGCAGTTTGAGTATAAGCCATGGCTCTGAGTGTTAAGCACAGATGTTTTTTCCTACTCCCATCAATGTGAGAAAAGTTTCTGAGAGAGGAATTGAGAAAGGTCATAGATAAAATAATCTATTCTTTTCTAAGGAAGTTATATTGCAGTGATGTTTTCCACAGGAGCTATTTCTGCCAGCCCCAACCAGGGAGGAAACATTGAACCTCTCACAGGAGGCCGGGAGCGTTCTGAGAGATATTGGTGCATCAGTGGAAACCTGATGGTCATAAGTGGCCAGTTCTTGGCCTAAGGTTAGATTGACTAGTCTGGCATAATGATCCAGATCAAACCAGAGCTATGGATGTGAGGCATTAATAAGTTTTTTTCAAAGCCTGACAACCTGGTCCGGGGCAACTGTATGACCCTGTGGTTACAGGATGAGAGCAGGTCTCATAGAACAGTTGTGATTACCATTAATAAATTTATATGCAATTACTCAGAAGTCTGGGTCATATCTTTACAAATATAAAAATTGCTTCACTAAAGAAGACATTCTTGTGTTCATTCATGAACATTCTATTATTATAGTTACCAGGTATAGGAAGCATTAAATGTTGATTCATTTGATGCAAATTGATGGATCACCTACTACATGCCTCGGATGGGGATAAGGTACTCAACATTTCAACAAAATTCCCACCCTGACCACATTTACCTTATAGGGAAGACAAAGAGACATTTAAATACATATTGAATAACAGTTGAGGGCAATAGAGAGAAAGTATGGAGAGGTAAAGACACAACTTACTCTCAAAGGATTCCAATTAAGTGACAAGACCTAGTTCTGTAGGGAGGGAAAGGCTCCTTAAATAGATCAGGGAGGAGGTTGGAGGGAACATTTGAGCAGGGACCTGAGTGAATGGGGGACTTTGCAGGGAAAAAAGTGTCTGAGGCAAAGGAAGCAGCACTACATTCAGAAATGATGTTAAGCCAGAGAAGGGAGGTCAACAGAAAGAAAACTGTAAGAGCTGGCCAGGAGTTTCAGAGGTCACTGTAAAATCTTTGAGTTTTATTCTAAGTGGGAAGGGAAGCCAATGGATTTTTTATAAAAGGGAATATGATTTACATCTGGAAATGATGACAATTCCTGCTCTTTGGTAAGTAAACTCACACCAGAGGAAAAATGAAAATAGAAAACCCATACAGAAGGGCCTCAAGTTCCTCCATGGATGACATGAAGTTAGTTTAACTCTGGATGACAAACTACCTGGGGTGAGACAGTTAAGGAAACCTCGGGTCAGCATGTTTCAGTAACAATCTATACAGAAGGCGAGACACACAAATCCCTTGACAGGTGGAAGCACGCGGAATGCCCAGGACTGACCTAGGAGAAGGTGCAAAGTGACTGAGCAGCTGGGGAGAGATGCTTCGTTCTTTTTCCCTTAATGTTTTTTTTTCATAATTTTTCAGGCTTAGTGGGAAAGTTTTAATTCTAGAACTACTCACCCCGACTTCTCAGGGTCAAATGTTTGCACCTTTACTTTCTCTCTCCCTCTCTCTCCTCTCTTCCCCCCGCACCACAATCATATGTGTCTGTTTTCTTTTTTCTACGAGACTCTCAAGTAAGTTGAAGACATGATGCTCCCTTTCCTCTAAATACTTAAATTTCCATTATCTGGCAGAAAGGACATTATCTCACACGGCAACTCCCCCATTATCAAAATCAGGGTGCTGGTCCTGACACAGTACAACAGACCTTACCCAGCTGTGACTACATTTTCAAATTATGCCATGTTCATCAGAAGAAAACCCTGAGATAAGTCATGTCTCTTCATCTCCTTTAATTCCGAAGAGTTCCTTGGTCTTTCCCCTGATTCATGCCCTTAATATTTGTGAAGAGTAAGAGCTAATCCTTTTATGCAGCATCTTTGTTTTCCCTTGATTGGACTGAGACGCTGCCCTTTTGGCAGGAACAACCTGGGATCAATTTTAAGCATCCTGCCAGGAGGCACATGATGTTGATTTGTCCTATTCATAATGCTGTTAATTTGGGGCAGCACTTGTGGCTCAGTGAGTAGGATGCCGGCCCCATATACCGAGGGTGGTAGGCTCAAACCTGGCCCCGGCCAAACTGCAACAACAACAACAAAATAAATAATGATGTTATTTTTGATCATTTGGTTTAGGTTGTGTCTGCCATGTTTCTCTATTGTAAAATTACTGTTTTATTTTCTTTTTAATTAGTGAGTATCTTTAGGGGGAGATTTATCTTCGTAAATATCCTGTTACTTCTCAAATTTTCTCCCACCATTTCTGCCATCATAGTTCCTATGATCCTTGCCTGAATCAATTATTATGGTAGCTTCCAAATGTTAGTTTCGTCATTCCTTCTACATTTAAGAGTTGGCATTCTGTTTTTCTTTACTGATTATCATCATGAACTCTTGTATTTTTATGTTATTCAGTGCCTTGTAATTGCTTACTCTTATTTATTTTGATGATCTGAATGTCACAGATTTGGCCAGTGGGAGTCCTTTGTGCTGGCTCCTGTGTCCTTTGGACAAGTCCTTATTTTTGACTGAGCACTTCCTAACTTTCTGGCACCAGAAGGTTTTCCAGGCTCTTCTTTTACATGTCCTAACCTGGCCCTGTAGCAAGAGCGTCTTCTAGATTTCCTACGCTGAAGTTCTAATGGCTGTGATGAGAACAGGCATTGGGGGAGGGAAGAGAGAACAAGCAGTGAGTCCGAAGGCAGGAACATCTGGCCAAGAGCGAGAATTAGCAGGAAAGCCGTGTGGCTTGAGTGACCATGGCTTTAGAGGGAGAATGACGTCATTGAGTTCAGAAGGACCAAGAGGTTTGCAGCAGCACTGTTCTGAGGAAATAATTTTGTGCATGTATGCACACACATATGTATACATAACATCATATGCATTTCAGTCATTCTTACAGAAGCTGTGAGTTCTACCTGGACAAATAGAAAAAAGTATCTTCTCTGAAGGACAAGGGGTAGGAGACAGGTGGGAAATGAAGACGACATCTTGACAAAGGTGAGACCAAGGGGGCTCTGGCCCTGGATCTCAGGACAAGACGTCCCACGGGCAGTTGAGAGTAAAACCCTTTAGCCCTGATTCTTCAGTGGACGCCAAGCAAAGAGAAACAGATTACAGACAAGCTGTGGTTCTTCTGACCATCCAGAGGGAAGTGTGTGGGAGTCAGCAATGTCAAGTGTGCAGAGATACGAGAAAGACAGGAAAGGATCGTCAGGGAGACGTGGAGGTGGACGCTGCTGAGGACCACGTGGCAGCATCCGAGGAGGTGGACGCTGCTGAGGACCACCTCAGACTGCAGAAGCCATGTTTAGGAAATGCCAAGGAAATGTGGAAAGGCTCCTACAGGCAACTGTCTTCTAGGAGCATTGACGGGAGAGATTAGTCTTAGTCTCGTAAGAATACACTTCAGAAAAGGAAAAGCACAAGGCAGCCTGAGTCCTGTTCACTAACAGGCCATCACGGAAAAGAGAGTTTAGCAATTCCTGGTGCAGACACACCAGTGCTGCCGTGATAGTAGCACCTTTACTTCTGATTCAGGTCTTTTAGGAACACGTATAAAGGCTGGCCTTAGTGTTTGGAGTCTGCTCAGATTTTGCTTGGTTTCTGTCTTAGTCTATTTGTGTTGCTATAAAGGAATACCCTAGGCTGGGGACTTACTGATGAGGTTTATTTGAGTCATGGTTCTGCGGGCTGTACGAGGAACATAGCACTGGCATCTGCTTCTGGCCTGGGCATCAGCTGCTCCCGCTCATGACAGGAGGCAAATGGAAGGTGACAGGTGCAGAGGTGACATGGGGATGGGGGAAGTAAGAGCAAGGAGGGAGGTGCCAGGCTCTTCTTGACACCAACTCTCATAGGAACGAACAGAGTGAGGCATTAATCTGTTCATGAGGGACCCACCACCACGGCCCAGATATTTCAAAGTAAACCCTACCTCTGACATTGGGAGTCAAATGCCACCTGCATTTGAAGAGGTCAGACCAAACTATAACAGTTTCCACAACCCCCCATTAAAAAAACTCCCTTCAGACTTCCTAGAAGTAGAATCACTAAAAAAATTGGAGCAGAAGAACAAAACAAATGAAAGTACCCCAAAGCAAATGCTATGCTTTCTAAACTGGTTCAGCAAATATAGAAACATTGAAATCCATATGGGACCAAGTGACCTTGGTTCTTGCAGCTTGACCCCAAGCATTTGTCTTTACCTTTTCTTCCTCTTGCCCAAAGTTAGTCACTCCTTATTTGTTGGTTCCCCCCACTTTTTAAAAAGGATTTATTTATATTGGTGTGGACTCCTGTATTCTTATTTTAAACAGTGGCTTTACTATTAAAAGTGAAATTGCTAGGCATTGTCCATATTTTTATTATTATATTTTATTATTCCATATTACAATTCGTCCAACACAGATACTTTTTTAACTCCCCCATTTGTGAATTTCTCAGGTGCTACCAGCATAGTACCTAGCACAAAAGAGATATCAATAAAGGAATTGAATAAAGGAATAAACAAAGGCTCCCAGAGGAGCCTGGGAGGTACCTCTGCCTCCAAAGCCCTGGGAGGCAGAGGTACCAGCTAAACAGCCAGCACCATAGACAGTGCAGTAGAAGATTTAGCTGCCGTTAGTGTTGGCTGAGAAATGTGTGTGTGTGTGTCTCTGTTGAATATCCTGCAATCAACTAGTATTACAAAAAAAATCCTAGGTCCTAAAAATATTTCATAAATGTTCCCTATAAGGAAAAAAATGTTGAATTGTGCTCTCTGCCTAAGGTAGTTTTATTTTTTTTGTAAGTTTCCCAGGTATGATTTAAAACGAGTTCTTATGATCTAGGGTTTTCTTCTTTTCTTTTGAATTGAATGTTGAACTATTTGGGTCTCTGCAGAATCTGAAAGTGCCTAAAGGCACAAGCGAATGATCCCAGACAATCTGATCTCAAGCAAATGATCCTTGCTTCTCACTGTGAGGACCTCAGGTTCTCCAGGTATAAATTACATCGATTGGAGTTCGTGCTCTCTGGCCTGTCCATCTGAACGGTACGACGTTCTAGGGCCCCCACTCATTGTGCACGTATTGCCCTTTAAATACTCCGTGGGCCTCCCAGTGATGGCTTTATGTGTATTAGGAGGCCCACCCTAAATAAAATGGAGAATCAGAGAAAAATTCAGAGATCACATTGCTACTGACTGAAACTAAAGTCTAACAGGGGGATCCAAGTTAGGGATCTTTTTACAGGCTCCTGGTGCAAAAGGTCGTGAGGGGATACTGTAGCCGTTAATACACAACACTCCTGGAGATTTTCACGGCTTCTTGCACTTGTTGACATGCACATTTTCCCATTTCACAGAGAGTTTTAGGAAATCTGAATTATGTCCAACTTCTTTTTCCATACACACACCATTTAGTCTAAAGTCCAATGCATGGTAGATGTGTAATAAATACTTTATAAAAGGATAAATGTGTGAATATATTTATATATGTGCATGTACATATATGCAGATACACATGTATACATGTGCAGATGTATGTTACATATAGTATTCAAGGAGTACAGAAAACAGGAGTGAAAGACAACATTTTGTTTATTTTGTTTGACTTTTTTTTCCAAACCAAAGAAAACCTATGGAATGCTTCTGTAAAATGCTGGCAGCTTGAAAATGAATGTCTTTTTAAATCATAGTGAAAGAAATTTCTCTTTTGATAATAGCTTTATTTATTTTATTTTATTTATTTTGAGACAGTGTCATTTTGCTGCCCCAGGCTTGAGTGCTGAGGTGTCATAGCTCACAGCAACTTCAAAATTCTGGGTTCAAGCAATCCTATTGTCTCAGCCTCCCAAGCCCTTAGACTACCAGCATGCACCACCATGCCGGGCTTATTTTTCTATTTTTAGTAGAAAAAAATAGAAAATAGGGGTCTTGCTCTTGCTCTGGTTGGTCTAGAGCTCCTGAGCTCAAGGACTCCACCTGTCTTGGTCTCCCACAGTGCTGGGATTACAGGCATGAGCCACTGTGCCTGACCTACACTCTTACTTTTAATAATGGCACAATCTCATTACCCAAAACACTCTTACTTTTAATAATGGCATAATCTCATTACCCAAAACACTCAAGAACATTTGTTCAAATGAATGAATGAAGTAATGAATGAATGAATGCCTGTTATTAAAAACAAAAGCTCGCTTCAGAATGGTACCATCACTGTCCCTTCACATTTGTTTTAAATATGAATTAAAATACACTTTAGACATGAACAAACAAACACAACAAAACGTCAGTGTCTAACACACACAGACACAATGAGAAACGTTTTTCGGTTACTCCCAGGCTGTCTGGTGGGTCTGTAAGAAACCATACCTTTAGGAATGTGGAGAGGATAGTAACTTAAGCCAGTTTGGCAGCTCCTGAGAGGGTGGTGGGGACAGGGCAGCTCTGAATGGGCCCTTTGATGGACCCAGCATCTCCCTTCTCCAAGCATCTCACTCTCATTAGCACTCGCCCTGGGGCAGCCCTCTGCCAAAGGAAAGCAGACAGAGAGCAGAGCCCGCACTGGGCATCGCCTTGTGTCCCAGGGGCTTTCCTGTCTGGCTTTGTCGCTGCCTTCAGGGCTCTCAGCCTCCACTCTCAACGCCAGGGCCACCCTATCTCAGCACCCGCTGCTTCTTTCCCAGGTTGCCAACCTGCAGTCCTTCATGAACAAGGCTGCTGGGGGGAGCCGTGACCCTGGAGCCCAGGGCGCACAACAGCTGGCCTCGCTCCATTGTAAGACAGTAAATGCTCAAACTTTTGCCTCATTCCCAGGGGACCCCCCATTAAAATGATTTTGTATTCACTACCTGCCAACAGGACCTGTGCGCGAGCCAAGAGGAGCAGCAGATTATGCATAATTATGAATTCTGAGTGGAAGGGAGTCGTTTCAGATTGTTTTTCATGAAAGACCTATTTTTTTTTTCCTACTGAAAATCCACATAAGTAAGTATTGAATGCTCCGTGGAGTCTTTATATTTAAATGCACTTTGCAATTAATGTTTCTTACTTCTTGTGCTTCCGTGAAACAGATAGAAAACCTTTCAAATTTGAAAGCTGTTCTTAGAATTGGATTTTTGCTATGCTCAGGGTTTGTATCTAATTTTCCAGAGAAGTATTTTTAACATTTATTAACGAGAACTGGTACCAAATGTAAGCCTCAAGACATTTCCCAGGCTGAGTTGTCAATGAGCAGCTAATCCCCAAGGATTTCTGAACCAGCACATCTGAGAAAGGATTCAAAGGCCTCTTGCCCACTGTTCTTGAGTCCTTAACACGTGGCCATCAGTCACCAGTCCATCGCACCATTTGTTCTTTTCATCTTTCTTCTTCAGAAATGGAAAGGAAAACCCAAGATGCTAAACACAAAAATATTTCCAGTGCCTGCCTTCACCATCCTAACGCTCCACTGTGAACATTTATAATGTAACACGTTTTCCTAATTTGATATAAAATTATTAACACATGTGTCTTCCCCTTGCTGCAAGTCTATTTTCTCTCTTCAGAATACGTTATCTGCGTATACAAGTGGCACTCAGGGTTGCTTGATGACTGTCTAAACACTGTCCAATTTTTTTTATGTTTACCTATAATAAGTTACCATCATATTATTTAAACATGAGATTAGACTTGATATCTAGTAAAAATATTGACTCTTTAACAAGCCCAATACATTTCAGAAGGGACTTTTGATAAGGACAATAACAATGACAGGAGATAGAAGGTACCAAGGACTCGTGGGACATCAGAAACCGTGATAAACTTTCCATACTTGTTATCTTTTTAAATCTTCACAAACTATGGGGGAGACACTCTATTATTATCCTTACTTTATCGATGAAGAAACTGGAATTTAGAAAGTTTAAGTTCACTTCCAAAGACCATGGGATAATTTTGTCTGAAGGCTAGAAATAGAACCCTTCTATACAAGTATTTCATGGATGTTGAAGATACTAAAAAAAAATCTTTTTCATAATTGCTTTCAGAGTAACTTTCTAGAATGCATAAGAAGAATCACTCTCATTTCCTTATCATTTTTATATAAATCACTCCTGTTCGCTATATTCTTGAAGTTATTTAAATATATTCATTATACACGGTTTTAAAAGCGGCTAATGCATTTGGTTAAAAGGAAATCCACATTTTTATTTAAAGATGTGGGTCCTCTAAATCCCACTTGAACTAAGTGCTCCCTTTTTATCCAATTCATGTTAGGAGGGAAAAATAAAGTCAGCCTTTCTTCACAACGCTAGAATGTTAGTATAAGTATATTAATATTTAATTAGATGTGGTTTCTTTTTTAGTTGTTTCCAAAATTATATTTAACTCTATGAAACTATTCTATAGCTTTCATATGCAGGCTAAAACCCAGTTATAGCACAAGAAATGGGGAAAGGGGCAAGGGAGGATGGGCAGAGAGAGGGTGATTGATGGGATCACACTTATGGTGCATCTTAGAAGGGTACAAGTGAAAATTACTAAATGCAGAATATAAATGTCTTCATATAGTGATTAAAAGGCCATGAAGGCTATATTAAATAGTTCAATGAAAATATTTCAGATTGTATATGAAGTCAGCACATTGTGCCCCATGATTGCACCAATGTACACAATTATGATTTAATAAAAAAAATTATGTTTAACTATGTTGCTATGTTTATGAACATATTTGATGATGAAGCAAAAGTAAAATGGAATGAAACATACAAAATCTGTCTTCATTCTCACATGAAATCTGTACTTCTTCATAAATTTAACATCTCACAGAATTCAATTGTGTAAATGTTAGCCACATTAATAGAGCCATTTAGGGGGCCAGATGGATTATATTGTTTCTTTGGGTGCTGATATGTGATTGTCTAAATGACTTCCAAGGACAGCCAATTAATTCCCACATTCACACTGAGTGCTTATTAAATACAAGATATCTTGTTAGCCTTATTTTTTCTCAACTTAAAAAAAAAAACTGCTTTATTTTGGACAGACAAGGAGCTTTGATGTGTTCACTCTGGAGCATGGTTTAGTTAACATCACAATCACTGCCTGGATGGTATGTGTAAAGTACAAGTTTTGTTTTGATCAAGGGTGATAAGCCTAAAGGTTTTTGAAAAATGTTCAGGGTAAAAAGCACAGCCCAAGGGGCCAAAGTGTTTATCAAGCCTAATTATTTTTTCTTCCCTTTCTCACATTTTTATTGTTCAAACAGTGGTGGCTGTGTAGAAAGACCTGGAAGGCATTAGAGAACTGTTCCTCTCACTTCGCATAGAGCATTCTGAGCTTCCAATAGCTGAGAGGCCTTAGAAAAGGTGACTGAGGCCCCTTCTGATCATCAGCCTGAGGCCAACTGGCAGTTGGTAAAGAACAACCACCTGGCCCCTCGGGGAAGGGGAGGAGGTGAGGGAGGCAGATGGCAACCAAATAATTTACATATTTCTGTTGGAATAAAAATAAAAGTGTAAACATTTACATTTTTTCACATCATAAAGGACATATATACAAACCATAAAAATGTTTGGAATGACCTATCTAGAGGTTTTTCTCAAAAAAATATGCTTTTCTCTTAAATATGCTTAAAATGATAGCACCTGGAGAAACTTACATTAAGTATTGATAGAATTCCTATTTTCCTTTGCTTCGTGGAATCTACCAGCTTTGTACTCTTCTATGCATGGGGAGAAGAAAGTGCCATCTACCCCCTCAACCCCAGTACATTCCCTCTCCTCTTGCCCTCATCCTGGCAAAGACTTAACATGATGAATGTTATTAGGTGCCAGGTGCAGGTTGGGAAGTTTTGGTATAAAACTCTGAATGTGGCAGCCTGAACCCCCTACCTTTCCTTGTGGAAAGCTAAAACATGAGCTCTCAGAGAGCTCCCTTTTGACCTGGTTTCTTCATTGAACCCTCATATGAGTCTCAAAGTCAACAACAAGTGA
>CAUYON010046797.1:0-24539 GCA_963573935.1 Arctocebus calabarensis
GAAGATAACATTATTTTTGGATGTTTGTTGTCTTTACAAGCCCACTCATTGCTGTTGGCCACCATATCACATAAAAATCTTCAGACACATGAAGAAATGCTCATCATCCTTAATCATCAGAGAAATGCAAATCAAAACTACCTTGAGATATCATCTAACTCCAGTAAGATTATCCCACATGATGAAATCCCAAAACCAGAGATGTTGGCGTGGATATGGAGAAAAGGGAACACTTCTACATTGCTGGTGAGAATGTAAACTAATACATCCATTTTGGAAAGACATTTGGAGAATACTCAGAGATCTAAAAATAGACTTGTCTTTTGACCCTATAATTCCTTTACTTGGTATATACCCAGATGACCAAAAATCACATTACAACAAAAATATCTGTACCAGATTGTTTATTGCAGTCCAATTCATAATTGCTAAATCATGGAAGAAACCCAAGAGCCCATCGACCCACGCATGGATTAATAAACTGTGGTACATGTATACCATGGAATATTATGCCACCTTAAAGAAAGATGGTGACTTTTCGTCTTTCATAGTTACATGGATAGAGCTGGAACATGTTCTCCTTAGCAAAGTATCTCTAGACTGGAAGAAAAAGTATCCAATGTATACACCCCTAATATGAAGCAAATTTATATCTTTCAAGTGAAGGCTACAACCCAATTATTATACAAGAAGACGGGGAAAGGAGAGTGGGAGGGAAAGGGAGGGAGAGGGAGGGGGGAGAGAGGATAAAGGGTGAGATCACACATGTGGTCCATATTTGAAGGGTAAGGAGAAAACTTCTAAATACGGATCAAAAATGTTTTCACATAGTAAATGAGAAAATCTCATGAATGTTATGTCAATCAGGTTGATGAAAATATCTCAGATTGTATGTGAAACCTGCACACTGTACTCCATGATTGAATTATTGTACACAGTTATGATTCAATAAAAAATAAAATAAAATAAAATACGTTTAGTTTTGTTCCCTTAGTATTAATAAAACATAAAGGAACCACCAGTCTACAACAAAAAGGTAATGGCAAACCATTCTCTTCATGTATTCCAGCACTTTGCATACAGTAGACATTTTACTTTTTATTTTTTATTTTTATTTTTATTTTTTGAGACAGCCTCAAGTTGTCACTCTGGATAGAGCCATGGCATCACAGCTCACAGCAACCTCCAATTCCTGGGCTCAAGCAAGTCTCTTGCCTCAGCCTCCCAAGTAGCTGGGACTACAGGCGCCCACCACAACGCCTGGCCATTTTTTGGTTGCAGCCATCATTGTTGTTTGGTGGGCCCAGGCTGGATTCGAACCTGCCAGCTCAGGTGTACGTGGCTGGTACTTTAGCCCTTTGAGTCATAGACACCAACCTGACATTTTTGAAACATTGAAGGAGTAAATGAATGAGAAAGTGAATAAATGATTGAAGGATCTGAATTAATGTTTATGTGAGAAATGGATATTAATGGCAGCAGCAGAAGAAATTCATAATTGAGTAGGGAAATCTAAACTGTTTTAAATTTCTTTTTGTTCAGTTTTCTAAAACTGGTAGAAATATGATTTGTTAGGTAATCAATAATTAAAAATTAACCTAAGAAAAAAGAAAATGATTTTCAGATTTTCCTTTATTATGTCAGCATATGTGCCAATGTAGTTTTTCAAAGGTAAATCCAAGAGTTTGATGAGCGATTGCTGTTGAATATAGAATTACTGTCACTGACTTGGTAATTAGATTAAACATTCGCTGATAAGAAAAAAAATTCAAAATATTATCAATGAAAATCTACTTTGATGAATATGCATGGTTCTGAGATTTACCAGTGTTGTCACAACTAAACAGTTAGTCCTTACACTTATAATGATAAATCTGTATATGAAATATTAGACGCACAATCATAACAATAATAACTGAGTAAATTACAAAGAAGTCACTTCACAAAAATAATAAGCATTTTGTTCCCATAAAGGACTGGGAAGTGTAGAATTAGAGGGAAAATTCAAGAAAGGCAGATGAGGGAAAATAATAGAGATGCACTCAGATTAGCTTAAGTGGTGGTAAATGTCTATAAGTTAGATATAGAATTTAAAAATGAAAGTAAAAGGCCATGTTAACTGATTTGAAGTAAAAATTCCAAATTATGTATGAAATCAGCACATTGTACCCCATAAAGGCAGCAATGCACACAATGATGATCTAATAAAAATAAATAAATTTATTGAAAATTAAAATAAATAAATAAAAACTGAAAGTAAATTCTCTTAGCTGATGCATGAAGTTTCAGCACACATTTTAGGCCAAATTTATAATCCTAATTTTTCAGAAATCAAATGTTCAGATGCAAAGCAGCTCAGGGAAGTATCTTTGAGGGGGACATTTTCTTTCTTCTTTTAATTGTTTTTATTATTAAATCATAGCTGTGTACATTAGTGCAATGAAGGGGTACAATGTGCTGGTTTCATATACAATTTGAACTATTTTCATCAAACTGATTAACATAGCCTTCATGGCATTTGCTTAGTTGTTGTATGAAGACATTTGTATTCTGCATTTAGAAAGGTTCGCCTGTACCCTTTTAAGATGCACCATAGGTGTGGCCCCATCAATTACCCTCCCTGTACCCCAACTTCCCCTCTCCCCTCCTTTCCCATATTCTTGTGCTATAGTTGGGTTATAGCCTTCATATGGAAGCCATAAATTAGCTTCATAGTAGGGCTGAGTACATTGGATACTTTTTCTTCCTTTCTTGAGATACTTTGCTAAGAAGAATATGTTCCAGCTCCATCCATGTAAACATGAAAGAGGTAAAGTCTCCATCTTTCTTTAAGGCCACGTAATATTCCCTGGTATACCTATACCACAATTTATTAATCCATTCGTGAGTTGATGGGCACTTGGGCTTCTTCCATGACTTAGCACTTATGAGTTGGGCTGCAATGAACAATCTAGTACAGATGTCTTTGTTATAATGTGATTTTTGGTCTTCTGGGTATGTATCTAATAAAGGAATTATAGGATCGAGCAGAACATTCTTAACTACTGTTAATACTTTACCATACAAACACTCAAATTATTTCTAGTTTTAACTTCAACTGCTCTTGTCCTTGCAAAATGATTAATTCCTGTATTTCTTTATCTCATCATTCTACTTATTCTCTTCTCTTTTAAATATTTGTGTGTATATATATATATATGTGTGTGTATATATATATGCACGCATGTGTGTGTGCATACATATACATATATATATATACACAAATTTGTTCACCATATTATTTGATTCTCCTTCTGTATTTCATATACTCCAAATTCAGTGAGAGAGTATATAATTAAATGAAAGAGTTAAAAAATTATGTATTTCTGATGAAACTTATGGTAAAAAAAAAAAAAAAGTAGAGCAATTTCCGAAGAACCATCACTAGTACTTATTATTATGAAATGTTCTGGAATGTATCTTAAGAGTAAATATATATATATATATGTAAAGCTGTCTTGGGGTCAAAATTCTTCACTAGTCCAATTATTTGGGGTAGGTGCTTCTGAGATTACATATATGAAAGGATACCCTTAGAAAAATGATTCTAAGTAAGAGAGGTCAATTAAAATTTTCCAGGAGGAGTTTGTAGAACTGGAAGATACCTTCCATGGTATGCACTTCAGCCTATGGTAATGGTGATACTATATAAAAATCTTGAAGACATAGCAAAAATTAAGAAGCTGAGATTCCAGAATAGTTATCATTGTAACAGAAAATCACCAAAGCTATCCCATTGTATCACCAAAGCCATACCAATAGTTATCATTGTAACAGAAAATCAACAAAGCCATTATTCTGTTTCTAGAACTTGAGACACTCCCTTTATCAGTAGATGAGAAAAGACAATTAATTTAAAAGTAGAAATGTAAGCTTTTTTGTGAACTTTGTTGTGTGCTCTTATGCACTGGTGAAATGTTTCCCTATTTAAGGCTAAGTATTAAGTAGAGTGATATGTGGCTGTACCATTCTTACACCCCCTTGTTAAGTGACATACACTTCTATACACTGTTTGAAATAATAAATGAGCAATTTGAGTTAAGTGTAGGTGTTAGTGGCACGTGCTGAATTTTCTTCATTTTGCTCTTGGCTCCTGCCACTAGGCTTTAAATCATTGAGAACCTAACTTTACAGGCATTTCAAATGATGCCCTGTCTGATTTCTTCACAATGCCAGAATAGAGATGCTTTTTCCACAAAACAAATGCACAATTCTATTTTAGAGGAATTTCAGGATAGCAGACCTCACTATCTCACCAAGAAAATCTCACCAATTTTATCCAATAGGAAGCAAATGAAAATACAAACCTCTTAGCTAATATGTGGTCTGTGTGCTACATCATTTAGTTCTTGTTGATTTGTTTCTTTGTGCTTTCAAGTGGGATTCTCTTTTAGCTTTCTAAGCTCCGAGTCCTAGAGGTTAGGAATCACACCTTATATTCTCAACACTCCTCTTTAGTGCGGAATGCAGGGCTGTGAGCATAATTGTTTTAATACATGATTGTTTGCTGAGTAATTATGGGATTATGCTTAAGAAAGCTCACACATGACGTAGGTTAGTAAGCAAATAGTAATTAAACAGGTGAAGTCATACATGCTTTTAGCTTAGTTTCAACGCCCTCTGTCTATTTTATTTTGTTTTCCCTGAGATTACCTAGAACACGTCCTCTGTTGGACTACTATTATGTTATGAAAGGAAGCTGAAATTGAATTCTGAAGTGTCCATCAAAGTTGGAGATAAAGGAATTGCAAGCTTTAAACCTTCATGGCTACTGATATTCTGAGCCTTAGTAGGTGTTAAAGAAATATATCAGAATTGAAAGTTTTTACAATGTTCACATTTTATTGAATATTTTGAATAGTTCTTATATAATACTTTTTTTTTTTTTTTTTTTGTAGAGACAGAGTCACACTTTATCGCCCTGGGTAGAGTGCTGTGGCGTCACACTGCTCACAGCAACCTCCAGCTCTTGGGCTCAAGCGATTCTCTTGCCTCAGCCTCCCAAGGAGCTGGGACTACAGGCGCCCGCCACAGCTATTTTTTTGTTTTGCAGTTCGGCAGAGGCCGGGTTGAACCCGCCACCTTCGGTATATGGGGCTGGCGCCCTACTCGCTGAGCCACAGGAGCCGCCCGATTTCTATGTATTTCTTTTGACTAATTTCTCTTCCCGTCATGATCTATATTTTGTTGTGTTTTTGCATGTCACTTACTTCATTATTGGACACTGCACCTTTTGAATACATGGCTCACTATCTGAAATTTATTCTCCTTGGTTAATGCTACAGATGTATTTTGGTAGCCATTAGCCACATTTGATTATTGAACATTTAAATCTGAATTTTTATTAATTATATTAAACTTATAATTCTTGTCCTCAGTCACCCTAGTGCCATTTAAGTGTTTACTAACTACATGGTCTCCTGGTTTCTAGACCAGAGAGTGAAAATGAGTATTTCCATCAGAGCATAAAATTCAATCAGACAATATTTAACTATTTTAAAAAATCTTGGGGTTTGTCTTGACAGGTAGACAAGTTATTTGCAGACCAATTTAAGTTTTGAAACTTGATTCTTAACCTTTTTAGGACAGACATCCAATAGTCTTTATTCTAGGACAATTTTAGCTCTTGTACTAAGGTATAGCCCTTTGGGGATCTCTACAGAATGCCTCAGGTATTCAGTGAGGTTCTTCACTGGGGCTAGGTGGAACTCTAGTGTCCCTAAACAATGTGTGTACTCTAAGATATTTTCAGCTAACCACAACCTGAGTCTTACTCTTGTCAAGCTTCATAAACTCTCACCCTGTTTTATGTGTAGCTCAGTATTTAGGCAAAAAATAAGTGGACTCCTATGCTTCATTCTACTTAGATTTTCCACCTCGTTCCATGATCTGCAAAATGTTTCCACGGAGAAGCCCTGGGCAGTTGTAGGACACTCCTCATTTGTTTTCTTTTACTTGGGAATCCTTCTCTACCTGTTATCTAGTATACTAAAACCTCTGTAAGTTGAATTCCTAAGGGACTGTAACAAATAGGTCAACATACAGAGGTGGTCTACATAAGGAACTAGGTCTACTAGGCCTGTTGTACTGATATGTGCATGTGGTGCATGTCTGGTCTATGAGAATTAGGTCAACTTGAGGAGGGAGTCAATGCAGGGAAGTGATTAGCTATGGAGGGTCTCTTGTATATGAAAAATTTTGATTCATGTCATGCATCCAATTTTCTAGTCTTTGTGGTGTAATAGCAAATATAGTACATAAGTAGTGTTAGTTGCTAATATTTTGTTCAGGACATAGTGTCTCTATGAGTTATTTTCATTTCTTACAATGTCCTTTGGGTTTAGTCCCCTTAATGGGCGTAGGAGGCTGAATAAGGTCCCACTTAAAGGTGCCCATATCCTCAACTCCAGAACCTGTGAATATTCTACTTTACATGGAAGAGGGACTTTGTAAATATGATTAAAACAAGGACTCTGAGATAGGGAGGGTATCCTGAATTATCCACGTGGCCTAAGTCTAGTCTCATAGTTCTGAAGAGCACAGAATCTTCTTTGGCTGTGGTGTGGGGGAGAATGTAACTGCAGAAAAGAGCAGGGGACATGTGATACAAAAGTTCCACTATCCAATACTGATTTGAAAGTAGAAGAAAGGAACGAGAATCCCAAGAAATACATGTGAGGAAACGGATTCTCCCCTAGAGATTACAGAAAGGAATAATCCACCCTTGCCAATACCTTTCTTTTAGTCTTGTCAGTCTATGAGCTGCAAGTGTGTTGGATTTTAGGGTTTTTGTTAATTTTTTAATTTTAGATATTTTTGTTCACCCTTGAATTCAATCAGCTCTGGAACCCAGTGGTTCTGAAGATGTACGAACCTTTGCTGTTTCTCTCTGCTCTTGAGTCCCTGCACCACTGCCTTGCTCTTAGTCAAACTCCGGGGAAAGTGTTTGACTAATTGGGCTCTTCTTGTATTTAAGGCCTCTAAAGTCCCACTCCTCTTTTTAATTCACACCATTTGGCAAGAATCAGCTAATTCTCTTAATCTCTGAAAGGTCTCTCTTTGCACAGCCTCTGTACATCCTCTTTCTGCCCATACTTTGCCTAGGCTCTCCCCGCTGCCATTGATGCTCTTCCATGACAGGCTTGTGGATGGCCAAAATGTAATTCCTTTGTATCCATAACTCCTTGATAGCTCAACATCAAAAGTATTATTTTTCCTGGCAAGGTTTTCTTGCTTTTGCCATACAACTAATTTTCTGTCACCATGTATTTAAACAGGAAATAGGAAGTGTTCTCATAATGTCTCTAGTATTTTAATCTGTCAATCACCGAGATAACAATAGCGATAGGACTTGTACTTGTTTTTAAATTAATGTTATTTGTCTCTGGGCATAGAGCTTCTTGTAATAGTCAGATAGTAGTCAGAGAAAGTCTCTTGTATCTTGGTGATATCTGTTGTTATTTTCCCTTTGTTATTTCTGATTGAGGTTATTTAAGATTCTACTTTTCTGTTTCTAGTTAAGTTTCAATCTTTAACATGCGATTATTCAGTTATCCGAGCACCATTTATTAAATAGGGGTTCTTTTCCCCAGTATATGCTTCTGTGTATGGACTAACAAGCTGTGGTATATGTACACCATGGAATACTATTCATCCATAAAAAAGAGGGAGGCTTCACATCTTTTGTATTAACCTGAATGGAGCTGAAACACATTCTTCTTAGTAAAGTGTCACAGAATGGAAAAGCAAGTATCCAATGTACTCAGTTTTATTATGAAGCGAGTAGACAAACTAATATATGTTCACAAAGGAGAAAAACGTAATTCTATTGGGGGGAGAGAAAAGAAGGAAGGAGGGCCAGGGGAAGAGGGAGGGAGATTTGCGTGCTTCCACTTAATGGACACAATGTAAGTATATATGGCACACTTCTTGGATGTAGGACACAAGTACAAGAGGGACTGTCTCAAAATCGTGAGCTCAGGCAATCCACCTGCTTGACATCCCCAGTGCTGGTATTACAGACTTGAGCCACAGCAGTGTCTCAGGATACAAAAATCAATACTTATAAATCAGTAGCTTTTATATATGCCAACAATTGTCAAGTTGAAAATATAGTCAGAGTCTATTCCTTTACGGTAGTGTCAAAGAAGATGAAATATCTGGGAATTTACCTAACAAAGGATGCGAAAGATCTCTATAAAGAGAACTATGAAACTCTGAGAAAATAAACAGCGGAAGATGTTAACAAATGGAAAAACATACCACGCTCATGGCTGGGAAGAATCAACATTTTTAAAATGTCCATGCTACCCAAAGTAATCTACAGATTTTATGCAATCCCTATTAAAGCACCATTGTCATACTTTAAAGAGCTTGAAAAAATAGTGTTTTATTTTATATGGAATCAGAGAAAACCTCAAATAGCCAATACATTATGCAAAAATAAAAACAAATCAGGAGGTATCATGTTACCAAAATGCAGGCTATACTATAAATCCATAGTGATCAAAAGAGCAAGGTACCGGGACAAAAAAATCAAAGAGGTAGATTTATGGAACAGAATAGAGAACCAAGAGATGAACCCAGTTACTTATCGTCATTTGATCTTCAACAAGCCTATCAAAAACATTAATTGAAGGAAAGACCCTTACTTAACAAATGGTGCTGAGGGAACTGGCTAGTGAACCGTAGGAGACTGAAACTAGACTGTCACCTTTCACCATTAACAAAAATTGATTCTCACTGGATCAAAGATTTCAACTTAAGACATAAAACTATAAAAATACTAGAAGAGAGTGTAGGGAAAACACTTGAACAAATCAGCCTGAGAGAATATTTTATGAGAAGTACTCCCCAGAAAATTGAAGTAACACCAAAAATGCATTACTGGGATCTAGTCAAACTAAAAAGCTTCTTCACACCCAAGAAAACAGTTAAGTAAAGTAAACAGGCAACCTTCAGAATGGGAGAAGATTTTTGCAGGTTATGCTTCCAACAAAGGTCTGATAACTAGAATCTACGGAGAGCTCAAACTAATCAATAAAAAAAGAATAAATAACCCCATTTCTATGTAGGCAAGAGACTTGAACAGAAACTTCTCTGATGGAGACAGGAGCATGGCCTACAAACACATGAAAAAATGCTCATCATCTTTAATCATCAGAGAAATGCAAATCAAAACCCCTTTGAGATATCATCTATCTCCAGTAAGATTAGCTCATATCACAAAATCCCCAAAATATAGATGTTGGCATGGATGTGGAGAGAAGGGAACACTTCTATACTGCTGGTGGCAATACAAGCTAATATGATCTTTTTGGAAAGAAGTTTGGAGAACACTCAAGGAACTAAAAGTTGACCTACTGTTTGATCCTGCAATTCCTACACTAGGTATATACCCAAATGATCAAAAATTATTTTACAGCAAAGACATTTGCACCAGAATATTTATTGCAGCCCAATTCATAACAGCCAAGACATGGAAACAGCCCAAGTGCCCATTGACTGGATTAACAAGTTGTGGTATATATACACCATAGAATACTATGCAGCCATATGGAGTCTTCACATCTTTTATGTTTACCTGGATGGAGCTGGAACATATTCTTCTTAGTAAAGTGTCTCAAGAATGGAAAAAAGTATCCATTATACTCAATACTACTATGAAATCAATATACAATCACCTACACATTCATACAAATGGTAAAACATAACTTTAGTCCAGAAAGTAGACGGAAGAGGAGAGAGGGGGAGCAAAGTGGGGGTGTGGGAGGAGGGAGGGCATTTGAGGGGACCTCACCTAATGTGCATGATGCAATGGTACATTTCAAAACTATTAAGAAAAGAGTATAATTGTAATGGGTGTGTTAATCAGTTCAATGTAAGCATTTCACATTATATATCAAATCAGTACACTGAACCCCATAGATGCATCAATCTACACAGTTATAATTTAATATAAATAAATAAATAAAGAGGGACTGTCCCTAAGAAATGCAAACATTGTAACCTAGTTGGTTGAGGCGTCACATTAACCTGGAATTTAAAAAAAAAAAAAAAGGAAGAAACAATATAAGTTGATCTTATTTTTTACTAAATATACCTAGGGAAATTTCAGAAAAATAATTACAAAATGATAACGTATAAAACTAGAATTTGTTGCCAACTGATAGAATTGAAGAGGAATTTCTGATAAAGATCCAAGCCGTTGAAATAATAATCTACGGACTTGATGTGGAAATCAGAGCTGGGAGTTGATGCTGACCTATGCTTCCCTGTCATTTCATACGGAGCAAGTTGACTGACCTGAAAGTCACACCATGACTCAGCTGTGGGCACTAACACACCATCTGTGCCAATAGGAAATGAACACAGCTTTCGCTTACTATCTGGAGTGTGCCTTAAAAGATATGATCAGAATATAATCAGTATAAAGTCTTCAGGCATTTTAGACTTTAGTATGTCTGACACAGGGCTCTGAGGAGCCCATTTAAGACCTTTTATGATTGTCAAAAGATTCAGAAGCACAGAGTCAGAAATGTCCTATCATGGTTATTACTGCTGTGTGGATTTCTATAGAATTTAAAGAAGTCCCAGGGAAGAAAGACCGAAAGTTACTATGATATGTGCAGTTTGTAGAATCTTTGGAACTATTTCCTCAGCCTTTGTCTTTTAAGAGGTCATGCCAAAATCTAGCCACATTGTGAGGGGTTGGATACAATTGTGCCAAACAGCACACCTTCAATTTATTCCTGCTTGGTTCATTGTTTTTTAGTTTCCCTCTGGTGTTTACGTTGCATAACTTTGTATAACTGCTTTGTGTAACCTGGTAGCATTGAAATAGACCTTAAGTCAAAATTAATACTTACTTTGTGTGTATGTGCACTAAAATTAAATCAATAGAAATTAATACAAGAGGGCAGCACCTGTGGCTCAGTGAGTACTATGCAAGCTTCATATTCCGAATGTGGAGGGTTCAAACCCAGCCCCAGCTAAACTGCAACAAAAAATAGCCAGGTGCTGTGGCAGGTGCCTATAGTCCCAGCTACTTGGGAAGCTGAGGCAAGAGAATCGCCTAAGCCCAAGAGCTGGAGATTGCTGTGCGCTGTGATGCCACAACACTCTACCGAGAGTGACATAGTGAGACTCCTGTCTCTAAAAAAAGAAAAGAAAGAAAGAAAAAGAAATTAACACAAGAAAATACAAATAATTATACAGATAGCTATTTAATAGATAAAGATTCTGTAAGCATATCTCAAATTTAAATAACATGAAAGGTGGATTTTTAAAAACATTAAACATTTTTACTTTTCAAACACTTCATTTTCTTTTCTTTTCTTTCTTTTTTTTTGAGACAGAGTCTCACGTTGTCATATGCTAGAGTGCCATAGCTCACAGCTCACAGCAACCTCCAGCTCTTGGGCTTAGGTGATTCTCTTGCCTCAGCCTTGCAAGTAGCTGAGACTACAGGCACCAGCCACAATGCCTGGCTATTTTTCTTGTTGTTGTTGCATTTTGGCTGGGGCCAAATTCGAACCCACCACCCTCGGTGTATGGGGCTAGTGCTCTACACACCAAGCCATAGGCATCGCACATCAAACACTTCATAAAATGAATGAATATAACAAAAAATGGATTGATTGACTCACAGATGACCTTTCCAATGGTAAAAATCAAAAAGAATCTATTCAGTGGCAAATTGAACAGAAATACAGATAGGTAATTCATAAAAAGGGAGACAGAAGTTCTCAATATGTATTGGAAAAATTATTTAATCTTTCTGCTGTTCACAGACATAAAAAGTAAAATAACAATGTGAAACTGCCTTTCTGTTATAAACTTGGTAAAGACTTTTAAAAAAAATGTCTAAAACCTCATATAATAATTTATACAAAATATATTTTTATTAAAGTGGGATTTTATAAAAAATATTTTGGAGAAAAGTTAATTTCTGCCATTGATATTTTTACATACCACTTGACCTTCAAATATACATATAATTTACATAATACAGTCTACCTCAGAAAGAAGACCATGGTGGTTGAAAGAAAAGTAAGAATAAAGGAAAAAGTAATGATTCTTTCTTCTTAACATTGTTACTTGAAGGCAAACATTTGAACAGTTCACTCTAAGTAACATATTCCACTGAGAAGAAAAGATGTCTGTGTGTGTTTCTATAATCTTTCTACATCACTTTTTATGTTAATATTTTCTGTTGCTAAACCCATAATTGCTCTCACGTCCATCATCTTAGAATCCTAATTTGAATTCTTTGCTATTCCAACATACTTTAAATTTGAAAATATCAGCTGTTTAGTGCAATTTGTCTCCACTGTGGGGGGAACAATGTGCTATAATTAATTCAGTATTATACATATGACTGGGGTCTTTTATTCTTTCAATAGTTAACTTTAAAATATGGTTATTCTTCAATGATCTCTGAGGCAATACAATTTAGAAATAATAAAGAAGTAAGAGGTGTCCCATAGTATGAGAAAATGCTCTTGTAGGAGTTTAGAGGATATTTTTAAAGGTCATGGAATCTGGGGAATGTGTCCCATGTTTAAATTTAGTGCCAGTCTGCTCAGATATGGTTTTAGCAAATCTCAGATGCCATGCACATGACAGTGAGGATGATGGGAATAACATGAAAGCATCTTTACTTGTCTGGATGTTTACCTATCTGTTGATATCAATCCTCTATCATCTCTCTGTTCACTACATTCTACACTCACCTGATAAATCTGCCATAATATTCTAAGTAGCCTCTTTGGAAACAAAGAAGATAAAGAAGTGACCGCTAATAAATCAACATGGAACCAGAAATCTAAGTGTCTGGAAGTTGGGTATGCCTTTACTGAAAAACTCTATAAATCAATACAGGTCAAGTGCTTCTCAAACATGTTTCATCATAGTGGAATTCAAAATTGAACTCAAGGGTAATTCTGCAGTCCAAAGTGGCTGGTTCTTGTGTTGTAGATTTCAGTTTCATTGGTTGTTTTCACTTAAGATGTTCCACTATGCAATATCATTGATGTTTGTTCAAGTATTTTTTTAAAAGTTAGCAATCAGGTGTTTGGAAAACCTGCTATGTCCTTTAAAATGTCTCCTAATTTAGACATTTTAATACTTTCAAGTTTTAATTATAATCAAAAGTTTAATGCATAAAAAGAATAACTTTTGCTTTGCCTTTAAAAAGAGTATATAACTCAGATTACCTATATTTAACAATTCTATGAAGATCAGATTAACTTTATATCTACCTAAAGATTTTAGAAAGTTACTACATGCATTTATTTTGAAAAACCAATAAAATGTGTTATAAACTAGCAAAAATGGCCAAATATATTTTAAAGATCATGTCAAAAATAATCTTTTGCTGGCGTTTCATTCCACGAATTAGTATTTCTAATGTCTACATGATAATGAGATGAAGTACTTAAGGAAATAAATTTACCTGGATTAAAAATAAACTTTCTAAAATGCATTTTGCTCCTCAAAAACCTTAAATTCAAATTATTCAAATGTTTCACTATACATGTGTGAAGAATCAACAGAATACTTATAATTAATGTAAATCATTTGGTGGGCGTATGCTATTTTGCTTTCAAATCAACTTTCTTATTTCCACTCTAATTTTTCTGAATTCCAGAATCTGCCAGATGCTCAGAAAAAAAGTCAAGACAATTATTTTTAGTGCAAATATTCAATGATGATTTAAATGGAGTGTAAACCTGCTGAGAACAAAAAACAACTGTGAGATCCTTATAGAGCAATGGATGAAATGGCAGGGTGCAATGTCTTTACATAGCTTATGTTTGCACGTGTATTTGTGCACACACGCACACACATGCACACACAAATGCCTATGAGCAAGGGAGGTAGGTCTTCATGCCATGTTGTCAAAAGACATTTCAGAATATAAAAGTAACATATTTTGAGGGTCATTTTCACTTATTTCTATCACAGTTTATTTGTATATAAAACAAGAATTACATTAAATGTTGTGGTTTAATTGAGATATATTTTCCCCTTAACTTTACATCTTGTTTCATAAAATCTCACCGGCAAAATATGTATGGAATTCTCTTTCTGATTGCGGAGTAAATTAAAACTTTTTCTAACACTTACTGATAACATGAGTGCCTTTCATAGAAGGAGAAAAGGTTATTATTCTTACTCTGCATTATTTGTCATAAATTCCATTGTAATAAAATAACCATTTTTCCCAGTCTGAATATGAGATTTATCGATGTATAGGAGAATCAGTGGTTGGCCATAAGCCCAGTAAATTATGAAAACAGCTTAATTTAAGCTTTAGCTTATCTCAGTGCGATTATGCCCCTGTATAAGATTAATTACATGTATGGAAACCCATTAATCCATAGTTTATAAGAATATGTAAAAATAGAAAGAAAAATGAATTCAACTTTGCATGTGCTTTAATAATTAGTATGATCCATAGTTGCCTTCGCATCAGGCTAAAATTCATAGTGGAAACCACTTATAAAGGAGCAAATGAGGGTAAATCATGATTAAATATTTTTTAAGGTTTATTAATACTAGTGAGGTTAAGTCAAATAGAATCAGAGAGGTCAATGAATCAAAAGTTTAATATCAGAGAAAAAGAAGAATTTTGATATCTATTAAAGTATCTTATTTTGCCTCAGGATACAAGAATAAATGCTTTCACTTATACACATAGGCCTCTAGGTAAGAGTGTCAGGAACTGAGTTAGTATTTGATAATGTTTAAATTTCAATGAAAAATACTTTCAGGTAAAGAAAATTCATTTTAGTGTTGGCTGTAATGCCAACATTATGTTTATGTCTCTCATAAACATTGTGTATATTTAGTTTTTATAAGTATTAGGAGAAATGTTTTTACCTTTATTTTAATTTCTTTGGTTTATTCTCAGGGTTATATACAGTATGTTAATATATATAAACTCCATGATATAGTGATACAAATTTTAGTAGCCGTACTTTAAAACAGACCTAAAACATTGTCTTCCATATTTTAATTTAATATATATATCTTAAAATTTTTAATTTATGTATCTTAATTGACACATTGTGCATATTTATAATTTGGTATATACCTGTATTGTATACTGATCTATCAGGGTAATGTATTCATCAACTCATACAGTTGTTTTGCTTTGTTTTTGTATTTTTTGATGTTGAGAACCTTCAAAAACTTATCTTCTATTTATTTAT
Organism: Arctocebus calabarensis; assembly: GCA_963573935.1. Classification (NCBI taxonomy): domain Eukaryota; kingdom Metazoa; phylum Chordata; class Mammalia; order Primates; family Lorisidae; genus Arctocebus; species Arctocebus calabarensis. The sequence continues at coordinate 15,258 of CAUYON010046797.1, forward strand.
ATTATATAATATTTTACTGTTAACCAGAGTGCTGCTCCTAAAATACCAACAAATAGTATGTATTTCTTAAAGCAAGCCATAGGATTGGATTCATCAGGGCTTGTGAGTTTCAATTCTTCTTCTTTTTTTTTTTTTAGACAGAGTCTGACTTTGTTACCCTGGGTAGAGTGATGTGGCATTATAGCTCACAGTAACCTCAAACTCTTGGGCTTAAGCGATTCTCTTGCCTCAGCCTCCCAAATACCTGGGACTACAGGTGCCTGGCTACCTTTAGAGACAAGGTTTCACTCTGGCTCAGGCTGATCTATCTTGAATCTGTGAACACAGGCAATCCACCTGCCTCAGCCTCCCAGAGAGCTAGGATTACAGGTGTGAGCCACCAGACACTGCATAGTGGAGATTGTTCCTCTAGTGTTCCCTCCTAAATCCTACTTCTTACTTTCCATGTTCACATGTAGACCATTCCTTCACTGACATTGTGCCTGGACATGTGAATTACTCCGGAGAATGATAAATAACCAAATGGGCACATGTGAAAACTTGATAAGGGTCTGTACATTGGTCTTGATATCTTGAAATTCAGCCCTCAGACAACTATCTGACCTGCTGAAAGATAAGAGATCATGAGAAGAACTGAGGTGCTCCATCCATTAGCCACAGCAAGAGCTGGTTGCCGCTATGATGGTAGGCGAGAAGAGTGAAAGAACTCTTTGACTAAGCCCAGCTCTAACTAAGCCCAGCTCTAACTGCTGATATTTACAACTGTGAGCAAATAAATGAATGTTACTTAAAGTCAGTAAATTTTGGCATTGCAAAATTAGTTGTTGCACTGGATTTGATAACTTTGATAAAAGTTGGTTGTTGGATTTGATAAAAATTGATTGTTGCACTGGATTTGATAACTGAAATGCATCTACCTTTTCATAATTTGATTTTTATCTTTCACATCCATCTTTCTATATTTCCTTTTCTGACTCATAATAGAAAAATATAGAAAGTATATATGTTTGGAAAGAGAAGCTATTGTGTTAGTAGCAGAATGACACAAAGTCTGAATCACACACAACCTAATAAGATCAGGGGCAGTTAAGGACCAGATAATGAGTTATAAGAGAAATTAATCTAAAAGTACATGGAGCACAAATCCTGTATAGCTCTCACTGCATCACCTTCATTAAGAGACTTTCTATCTCTAAGTGAATACATTATATTTAAATCCCCTTTTCCTCTTAAATATTTCTATTTAGTAGAATCACACCATGGATTCTAACTTATTTTTCTTTCATGCTTCAAATTTAGTTTGTTATTTGGATAGGAAAATTAGTTTTGCATAGTGTCTTCTGAAGAAGAATACTCTTTTTTCTCCTTATCTTTGTGTTTAAGTTATCTTAGAATTAACTTTGTGAGAACAAAAGCCTTGATCACTAAATTAAAAAGATTAATATTTTGATATACTACATATGCAATAAAGGTTTTAATTAATGTGTTTCTAATGGTTGAAGAAAATTATAGTCATAATTTAATAGCAACTTGTTTTGTCTTTTTGACACTTCACTTAAGTCATCATGACTGAGATTCATCAGACTATCATTATGTTTTTTAACTTTCTAATTATTGTAGTACATTATGTACTACAATACATCATGTATGTAGTTGTACATCTTTACAGAGTGCATGTTACGTTTGTTATAGACATACAATGTGAATTAATCAAAACAGGATAACTGGGATATCCAACACCTCAAGTATTTAACAACTCTGGGTTAGGAATATTCCAATTTCACTCTTTCCTTTACTTTAAAGTATACCCTAACTTATCATGGATTATAGTCACTTTGTTGTGTTATCAAATATTGTCTATACTATCTAACAACATTTTTGGATCCTTTAACCTTGCCCTCTTAATCCTGCTACACTTCCCAGCTTCTGATAACAATTATTCTATTCTCTGTCTCCCTGAGTTCAAATGTATTTAATATTTAGCTCCCACATAAGAGGACATGTGAGATTTGTATTTCTGTGCTTGGTTGATTTCACTTCACATAATGTTCTTCAGTTCCATCCATGTTGCTGTAAATGGCAAGATTTCCTTCTTCTTTGTGGCTATTCCATTGTACATATTTGCCAGAATTTTTTATCTGTTCATCTGTTGATGGGTACTTACTGAGGTTGATTCCAAATCCTGGCTATGATTAATTGTGTTGCAATGAAAATGGGAGTGCTGATATCCTACTAATATTTAATTCCTCTCCTTTAGATTTCTTGCCAACCTTGGGATTGCTCTTCTGTTTCCTTCAAGAAACTTCATACTGTTTTCCATAGGAGTTGCACTAATTTACAGTCCCACCAAAAGTATATGAGGGTTCCCCTTTATCCACATCCTCACCAGCATTTTCTATTGCTTGTCTTTTTCATAAAAGCCATTTTAACTAGGGTAAGATGAAATCTCTTATAGTTTTCATTTACATTTCTCTGGCAACTAATGATGTTGAGAGTTTTTTCATATACCCGTTGGTCATTTGTATGTCTTCTTTTGAGAAGTGTCTGTTCATACCCTTTGTCCATTTTTAATTAGATTATTTTAGTTTTTTTCTATTGAGTTTTTGGAGTTCCTTATATAATCTAGCTATTAATCCCTTGTCAGATGAGTAGTCTACAAACATTTTCTCCCATTCTGTAGGTTGTATCTTCCCTTCTACGATTGTTTCCTTTGCTGTGCAGAAGCTTTTTAGCTTGATGTGATCCCATTTGTCCATATTGCTTTGATTGTCTATGCTTTGGGGTTCATACTTAGGAATACCATGCTCAGACAAATGTCCTCAAGGATTTCCCCAATGTTTTGTTTCCCCTACTAACCAGTAATAGCTTCACAATTTCAGGTCTTCAATTTAAGTCTTTATTTCATTTTGATTTGATTTTTGTATAAGGTAAGAGATAACTACATGTGGGTATCCAGTTTTCCCAGCAGTTTTTTTGAAGAGACTATCCTTCCCCACTGTATATTCTTGGTAACTTTGTTGAAGCTAAGTTCACTATAGATGTCTGGATTTATTTTTGGGTTATCTAATCTGTTTCATTGGTCTAGGTATCTGTTTTTATGCCAGCACCCAAAAACTATGCATTATGGTTTCTCCAGCTCTTTAGTATAATTTGAGGTCAGGTAATATGGTTCTTCCAGTTTTATTCTTTTTGCTTAGGAGGGCTTTTGCTATTCTGGGTCTTTTATAGTTCCATATAAATTTCAGGTTTTCTTTTTTCTATTTCTGTGAAGAATGTCATTGGTATTTCAATGGGGATTGTATTCAATCTATAGACTGTTTTGAATAGCATAGCATTTTAACAATATTGATTCTTTCAGTAGATGAGCATGGAATCTCTTCCATTTGTTTGTGTCTTCCACAAAAGTTTTATAGATTTCATCATAGAGAGCTTTTCACGTCTTTGATTAAATTTATTCCCAGGTATTTTATTTTATCTTTAACTATTGTAAATGAGATTTTTTTCTTGGTTTCTTTTTCAGGTTGTTGTTATTGGCATATAGAAATACTACTGATTTTGTATTCTGAAACTTCACTGAAATTGTTTGTCAGTTCTAATAGTTTTCTGGTGTAGTCACTAGATTTCTCTAGTTATAACTTTATATTGTCTGCAAATAAGGATAATTTGACTTCTTCCTTTCCAGTTTGGATGCCTTTTATTTCTTTCCCTTATCCAATTGCTCTAGGTAGAATTTCCAATACTATGTTGAATAACAGTGGTGAAAAGTAAGTGTCTTGTCTTATTCCAGATTTCAGAGTAAAGGCTTTCAATTTTTCTCCATTCAGTATGATACTTGCTGTGGGTCTGTCATATATGGGTTTTATTGTGGTAAGTTCCTTCTATATTTAGTTTGTACAGAGTTTCATCATGGAGAGATGTTAAATTTTACTGGATACTTTTCAGCATCAATTGAAATGATCATACAGTTTTCATCTTTTGTTCTATTAATATGATGTATCACATTGATTGACTTATGTATGTTGAACTCTTCTTGTATCCCACAGTTGAATCCCACTTGATCATGATAAATAATACCTTTTGAATTCAGTTACTAGCATTTTGTTGAGGATTTTTGCATCTATGTTCATCAGAAATGTTGGCCTATACTTTTCTTTTGGCTATGTTTTTGTCCAATTTTGGTATCAGGGTATTACTCTTGTAGAATGAATTTGGAATTATCACCTTCTCCTTAATTTTGTTGTATTGTTTAAGTAGGATTGGCATTAGCACTTCTTTGAATGCTTCACAGAATTCAGCCATCAAGTCCCAGGGTCTTCTTTGATGGCAGACTTGAGAAACTTATTATTCCTACTACTATGTCATTAACTGTTATTGGTTTTATTGGTCATTTAGGTTTGGGGTTTCTTCTTGGTTCAATCCTGGTAGGATGTGCATTTCTATGAAGTTATCAATTTCTTATAGATTTTTCTAATTTCTTAGAATATCATTGATCATACGAGCTCTAATGATCCTTTGGATTTCTTCAATATCCACTGATACTTTAATTGTTGTGGTACATGACAGTTGTTTATCTTTATAGGATACATGTTAAATTTGTTATAGGGATACAGCGTGAAGCTGTTCTTGTCAAGAAGGCTCTCAAGATATTCAAAGGGAATCGAATGTTGTGATCTACACCCTGGTCATTGCAGCCATGTCAGCACTGGTGCAATCATACTTGGAGACTTCTGATGATAACACCTTGGTGGACCTAAAATATAGGAGTAGTCTATGGATTTCCAGGCAGGGTCTGCCAGTGTCTCCCATCACTCTCTTGCTGGGCTGCTGGAGTTGGAGGAAGAGTAATGTGGTTACTCCCTTGATACCACCAGCATCAGGTCACACCTTAAACCAGTCCAGTCTCACCCAAAGCCAATAGTGACTGTCTCTTGGCTACCTTTGGTGTTTATTCAAAACCTGAGGGCTCTTTAGTCAGCAGGTGGAGAATTCTGCCAGTGCTGGGTCCTTCCCTTTAAGGCAGTGTGTTTTCTTTTAGTCCAGGGAGGGTTCAGATATGTCATCCAGGAACTAAGGCCTGGACTCAAGGTCTTTAGGAGTCTGCTTGGCATCTTATTTTACTCTGACTGAGTTAGTATTCAAGTTGCAAAACAAAGTCCTTTGAGCTATTCCCTTTCCCCAAGTGCAAGAAGATTTTCTCTGAGCTAAGCTACCTGTTTTGGGGGTTAGAGTAATATAGGTACTGGCAGGTCATATGCATCTGAAGTCCACTAGCTCTGAACAAGCACAGACACAGGAATTCCCCAAGGATTGGAGTCTTCAGGGCCTGACTACCTTGCACATTTATTCTAGGTTTCAGGCTGTTTTCTCAGCCAGTGGTGTGGCTAGCTAAAACTCAGGTTTCAGGGCAGAGAATTTCCTCTGGCCAGACTGATCTAAATACTCCCACCTTGAGCTCTAGCAGATTTCTGTCCTGTACTGTGTTCCTCTATGCCAGGGTGGCCATGAATTTCAATGCAAAGCCCCATAGCTTCACGTCACTCTCCTTCCCCTGGGCACACAGATTCACCCTCCACTCAGCATGGTAATATGGTGCCTCCCTGCAGGGCAATGGGAGGGAGTGGCTTAAGCAATGGAAGATTGCTTCTATCTTCAGTGCTTCTATCCCTGATATAATGTTAAAACCAGGTGGTATCATTGTTAATCTGACTTTTGGTTCTTCTGAACGTGCTTACTTCATGGATATTTATGGAATTTGATGCTCATATAGAGGGGATGTTTACCTTTCATGTGACTAGAGTAGCATAAATTTTAACATCATTCCATAGGGACATTCAAGTTAAGTCTCTATTCTTATTCTATACTAGCTAATAGCTTATCCTTCCAAATAAATATTTCTATCAGGTATTGAATTGCTATTTAACATGAGTATTCCAACCCATGTGAAAGTTATAACTCCTAGTATAAATAAAATAAAACTCTGGTTCACCATTCAATAGTCATTAATTCTTCAGTTAATAGTGTTACAATGGCAATTAAATTTCAATATGACTGTCAGAGAGTGAAGTGAAAACATTCAAACCATAGCCTTGTCCAAGCCTAGAATGAGAAGGTAGAACTAAATGCATTCTGTAAAACAGGTTCTGATTCAAATGGTCAGAATTATTTAATTTCACTTAAATTTTATTTGTCAGAATAAAAGCACTCTTTCAATGAACTGAACTTTAAATATGGCAGTTATGGTGACAGCTCAGAAAGTAAAGCAGCATTTCAACTGTGACTGCATAAAATGTTGGATCAGGTAATTTACTCCTTGTTTAAATTAGACCTGTAATTATATAAACTTTACATATTCAATATATTACCATTAAATTTAATCAGACTTTTTTGTTGTTGTTGTTGTTGTTTGTCTCCTACCAGAAAGGGAAAGAAATCTAATTATATTTAATGTAATATTTACAGAAGTATGTATCTACATAAGACCAAATGAAGTGTTACTTTAGTGAAATAACAGTCTTTCTAATATCTTGGTAATGAAATGACCTAATATTGACTTTTGATACAAAAAGTTGTTTTTGATGCATATTTGCATACTAATGATATTATGTTAATTATAAGTCACTTTTCTATTACCATATACTAAGAAAGAATATGCTTATATAAGGCAGTTTTGATCTAAGAATTAAAGATATTCTATTTTCATTTTTGGATCAAAATAAAAATCCTGTATGTCTAATATGACAAAATTTAAAGTGAGGGAAAATTTATGTATCAAGATAACATATGTAAATACATATAACATATACATATATATCTGTCCTAAAGATGACATTAAACAAGAGCACTATGCTCATAAAATGGCCAACTAAAATATAATTTAAAAACAAGTATTCTTGGCTTGGCACCTGTGGCTCAGTGGGCTAAGGCGCCAACCATGTACACCTGAGCTGGTGGGTTCAAATCCAGCCTGGACCCACCAAACAACAATGATGGCTGCAACCAAAAAATGGCCAGGCATTGTAGCAGGCGCCTGTAGTCCCAGCTACTTGGGAGGCAGAGGCAGGAGATTGAGCCCAGGAGTTGGAGGTTGCTGTGAGCTGTGATGCCATAGCACTCTACCCAGGGTGACAGCTTGAGGCTCTGTCTCAAAAAAAAAATTAAAAAAATTTTAAAAACAAGTATTCTTATTATATAAATTGAGCAAATTTTTTTTGTGTAATAGGAGACATTTTATAAAGTTAAAATTTAGAGTTTCCTATTGTTGCCACCACTATTGCAAATATCTTTAATAAAATACCTATTTTAAAACATAGAGAGAATTTTATATGTCATGTAATTTGTTTTGAGGTTGTAGAGATTGCTCAGTATGTGCACCTATACACTCTCCTACACATATTAAAGTTTCAGCTTTAGTAACGAGTAATATTTAAAATTTTCATATCCACTCAATCCACGATCTGTCTTTTAAATCCAATGCCAACCTTACCCATGTGTCCATTTCTCTATTTGATTTTATTCCCCCTCCTGGACCCTTCTCCAGATCTAGGCTGTCCACCTATGAGGCTTAACTCATTATCTACAGTTCTGTGGGAATAGAAGGGGAGAGAGAGAGATGATGATGATGCTTAAAAAATGAAATTGTGGGTGCTATTCACCTGGAAACAGAAAAGAAAGAACGGTAAAAGTATGATATATTTTGTAGGGTGCCAGAACTTGGGCCAAACTATGGTCGCAGTAGGGTGGCTGAAGAAGATGTTCACTTGGAGGAGTAGAGTGGGATTTCATAGAAATGAACCCTATCCATGGGGTAAGACAGTAATTATTTCTACCATAATAGTAATAACAAAAAGTTAGCTAAAATATATTGATCCTTACTGCACTAAGCAACATAATTATTTTATCTCGTTCAAACCTCACAATGCACATGGACAATTATGTCACACAGCATTTACGTCTATGATTTCAGACTAAATTACCTGAGGCCAATTCCAGCTTTACAACGTCCTAACTGTGTGACCTTGGGATGTTGCTTCATCTCTTGTTGCCTTAGTTTTTTTATCTATAAATCTTTAACCTTCGTCATACATTTGTAATGAAGGTTAAATGACATGTTTTACAGCAAGCCAATTCTTACAAAGGAAAAACTTGTTAATGCACCAAAATTAATTGAGCACCTAGTATGTGTCCTGAACCATTCCAGGCACTTAAGACACTATTAAACAAGTGGAAAAAAATAGATTCCTGACCACCTTGATTTCATTTGATAATGGTAACATTTAATCTGCTCACTATTGTTATTACTTTAATTAAGTCTATTTCTCAGATGAGGATATTCAGGGGTAGAGATGCTCTGAATGACTGAAGCTTGTCTGCTGAGTATGGGGAAGTTATGGTACAGTCTAGAGTTTTGAAAACATCATTGTAATAAATAAGACAGATAGTGGACTTGGGTATGCATCTATTGTTGAAACCATGAATGTATATAAAGTGATATTTACAGTTATATTATTCTCCGACTCTTGTAAGCCAAACCCTTGAAGGTATCCCTGATGCCTACCTTTATCTCACATTTTGTTGAATCAATCCATCAACAAATTCAAATTTTATCATTTTAAGCATGCTTTATAATCTACACAGCCACCAGCTTAATTCAAGTTCTAATGTGTCCCTGGTTTGTTACCATAATAGCCTTCCCCTCTTGGGCTCCTACACTGCTCTCACACAGAGGGAAGCCAGGCTGTGTCCTTCCTTCACTCCATAGCCTCCAATGGATCCCATTTATCTCAGAATAAAGTAAAACTCTTTACCATGGCCTACAAATCTCTCCACAAATTTTTCCTCTTATTTTACCATATTTATTAGCATTCTAAATCCATTTCACTCTCCCTGTTCTTTTCTCTTTTGCCAACGTTCGGACGTGCCTCTGCCTCAGAGCCTGTCCACTGCCAGGAACGGGTACCCTCATGGCTGCCTTCATGTGTCTGTGAAGACACCATCCTCACAAAGTGTGAAATGGATGGCACATCACCGGCCTTATTTGCCTCTTAGTCTACTTTATGTTTTTTTTTTCCAGTTATTTCTGATGGGCACATATTTATCGAGCTGATTCTTAGTGAACTGCCATCCATCCTTACTAGAATATAGACTCTGTCACAGTAAAGCTTTTGTTTTTTCACTGCTGTTTCTCTTCCCTAATGGCACTGCAGTGTCTGGATCTAGTAGATATTCAATAAAAAAAAAATTTACTTTGAAACAGTGACGGAATGAACAAAGGAAGGAATAAAG
>CAUYON010046799.1:0-27080 GCA_963573935.1 Arctocebus calabarensis
GGTAATTGGTGGGGCCACACCTATGGTGCATCTTAGAAAGGTACAGGCGAAACTTACTAAATGCAGAATACAAATGCCTTCATACAATAACTAAGAAAATGCCATGAAGGTCATGTTAAACAGTTTGATGAAAACATTTCAGATTGTATACAAAACCAGTACATTGTACCTCTTGATAGCACTAATGTACGCAGCTATGATTTAATAAAAAAATAAAAAATAAAAAGCAAGCAAACAAATAAATAAATAAGTGGAAAACATTATAAGAGATTAAATATGCAGATACCAAAATAAGACTTCAGTCTGAGATCTTTGGCCTCTCCCACCACTTTTGTAAATGTGTCTTTGTCACAATTTAGAAAGATCTCTCTAGACATTCTCCACTAAGATTTACCTTCTGTCTTATAGAGGTGGGAGTGCTGGGTCATAACCTTCTGATAATGCTTTCTTCTTGCACAATTTTAAGTGGTGTGATAAGTGTTCAATACCTTTTATAATAAAATGTGAAAATGGGAACATTTGTGAGTTTGTTTCAAAATGTACAGTATTAATGACTTGTATATCTTAGAGTGAGGTGTTAGCAAAATCCATACAGAACTTGTAAAGGATGAAGTAACATGTTTCCCATATTCACCTGGAGGATTAAAAGTGAACCAAGAGAAAATTTAAAAAGTGAAAAAAAATTGCAAATTGAAAAATAAGTTGTTAGAGATGAGGCCTGTTGTATAGGGTGCTGGTGGCCAGTAAAAGGTTCTTTCAGGGTGGTGCTTATGCCTCAAAGGAGTAGGGCACCGGCCCCATGTAGTGGAGGTGGCAGGTTCAAACCTGGCCCCAGCCAAAAACTGAAAAAAAAAAAAGGATCCTTTTCATTTCATTTCAGGCTGATTCACTGAAGTTTTAAGGTAACTGGAAACTGTAGGCGCAGTGGATGATGCTGGACTCATGCCTGTTAAAGCCTAGAGGAAGGTCTGTGTTTAGTAGTATCTGTTCTGATGACAGGTGATGAAGGAAACTTGTATTGGAGCAATGGATATATGTCTTTAATGGGATAGATGGAGGCCACCAAAAAAGCTGGTAGGAATCAACCTAAAGGGAGTATTTTCCCAAGAAAATGGGTGTTGAGACCCCTGTAAAAATAGTATAAATGCGATCAGCAGAGGCCAAAGAGGAAGTTGTATATAGCTTACCTGCCTGGAACCAGAAGAGAGACATCCTGAATTAATGAGGGGGTGGTGGTGGCTATCCATTAAGTATTCATAAATATGTCTCAAGAAATATGTCATAAGCTCTGAACACTCACAGCACTCAAACTTAGATTTTATTTTCTATTATGCCCAAAGGAACCCAATATTAGATTATATCAGCATTGATAAAGTGAGACGTTTCTGCCTCAGAAGAGACAGAAGTGGCTTCATGAGCACATGGAGGCATAGAAGCTCTCAAAAGGGAAAGTGAGGAAATGAAACCACGTTGCTGTGGGCACCAAGCCTGATGCAGGCCTAACTTGGTGAGAAAGAAACATACACTACAAATGCAATTATTAATAAAAGTTTTGGTAACTTCATGAGATTGTATATATTAATCATTGAGTTGAGACTGTTTAGGGGACATTTTTTAATTATTGGAGAGTGCCCAGACAAGCTGTAGAGCTAGTTCAATATTCCATCCACTTTTAGGAGAAGGCCTAACATTCAGAATATTTATGAATGGGCAGTAGGGAAAAACAGAGAGAGCTTTCCCCCTTACTGCATGAATCAGAGTCCTATGTTTTCAATATCTTTGTTATACTTTATTGTTTTCAGCAGAGGACTGTTTTAGGGTAACAAATCTCACTAATATTTTACTTCCATCTTATCCTGTGCAGGAGTCCCCTCTAATATAATTAAGGTCATTACTGCCAATTACAGAGCACTTGCTCATTCCACAAACTATGCTAAGTACTTTATAAAAATTAACTAATTTACTATTACTATTAATCATCTCAAGGAGGTTGGTATTATAGTCCTTTATTATATATTAGGATGCTGGGACTAAATGGGTGGAGCACTTTGACCATCACTGCATGATCAGTGAGTAACACAGCCTAGGTTTCAGGGAAAAATTAACCAACTCAAAGTCTTCATCTATTAACCATGATTTCACTTTACAGCTCTTAAGGAGATGTAAAAAGATGTTTATGATAAAGAATCTGATGAAACACCCAAGCTTGTGGAAGGACTATCCTTAAACAACTAAATCCAAGTTAATTCACCCACTACTAGCAGAGTGTCCTTTGTAAAACTGAGCAGAGATCAGCGCCTTGAAATTTCTGCTCATACTATTAGTTGTGCTTTCTGATACTACACCAAATAAGTCTAAATACTTGAATATATGAGAACCACTTTGCTGTAATAGCCATATTGCCTTTAAGTCTCTGTTTCCAAGTCAATCTATTTTCAATAATTTCTGATATTCATTGTCATTTAATTTATCCTTAAAAGACATCAGCTGAAGGTAGCTTCCCTGTCACTTCTTTCCATTATGAGCTAGAGACAGCACCTTGCTTCCTCATCTAATATTTCACTTGAGGCACCACACTGTAGGTAATTTAAACATCTATTAGGAGGCTCGGTGTCTGTAGTGGTTAGTGGTCAGCCACATACACTGGGGTTGGTGGGTTTGAACTGCTAAACAACAATGACAAGTACCATTAAAAAAAAAAGAAAAGAAAAAATATATACATATATCAGGCATTGTGGTGGGCACCTGTAGTTGCAACTACTTGGGAGGCTGAGGTAAGGGAGTCAATTAAACCCAAGAGTTTGAGGTTGCTGTGAGCTGTGACTCCACAGCACTCTACCAAGGGCAACATAGTGAGACTCTGTCTCAAAAAAAAAATTTTTTTTTAAACCCATCTATTTGCAATTAGAGTTTCCTACTGAATGTTTATTGGTTGCTTAGGTTGATAATACTTCTTTGGGTCTTTCTCCAATCTAGATTCTTTAGGCACTCTACTGCTTGTTAAAGTGTCTCTAAAATTCCTGTGATCATGTTAAATTATGACTTTATTCCTCAAAGGATTCAATATCTGTTCTGGTTTTCGGAGAGCCATGATTTCATTTTAGTTATTTAAACAATTCGTGTGCCTGCCTTTCCTTTAATCTTCTTTCTTTTAGACATCTCTGATAAATTGGGACTTATTCTCTCTTTGACATTCTGCTTTTGTCCATTCATGACACTCAAGCAGGAAAGTTTTCTAGACATTTAGAGACTATACTTCTGGTGGAATGTTAATGATTACAGCAACTTGGTACATGTTATCCATTTAGAGATGGAGGGGTTTTAAGAGAGTAGGTGAGTAGAGAAAGAAAGAGGAGCAAGAAAGGAAAACTCAACTTGAAAAAGAGCAGCAAGGCTGCTAAACAAATAATAATACTGATTCCAGTTAATTCCAATTTCTATTCATTCAGTATTATTACATTCCTGGCCTTGCAACATATTTTTACACACAATACATTATACATATAATTCTCAATACAATGTCAAGTAACATGTTGTCTTCATGTTACTGAGGAAACTGAGGCTTAAAGTTGTTAAATTACTTGCTACAAGCCATATAGTCTTTTGAGTTGCAAAGGTTAAGATTCATCTTGGTTACTTCTTAATTTCAGTGTCTATTAGGTCTTTAAACATTGTTCCATAACCTATTAGGTCAGAAAAAATCTAAAAGGGGATGCCAAAAATAAAAAAAGTGTTCAAGGTAGAAGACGTTGATGAGACCATGAAGACCCCTGGATTCAATTAGAGACTGAAACTGGATGTCATGGTGCTCAGTGTTTCAGCAGTTTGGATCTGAACAGTGATCTTCTCCTTATTAGGAGTGCTAGAAGGTAATACCACCACTTTTCTCCATAGAATAAATTAGTGGGTCTCAACCTGGAATGGTTTTGCCCACCCCATGAGATATTTAGCAACCTCTGAAGACATTCTGGTTGTCACAGCTTCTGGATGAGTAGGGAAGGGGCTACTATTGTCACCTGATGGGTTGAGACCAGCTGTGCTATTAAAGGTCCTACAATGCGCAGGAAAGTCCCCCACAGCAAACATTTACTTTGCTCAAAATTTCCATAATCCTGAGCTTGAGGAATCCCAGAATAGACTTAAGTTACTGATTTTTATAAAAATTATATTTGTATCTTAATATCAGCAGCACTATCGTGTGGAGGAACTTAGATGAGAAGATAAAAATACACAAATGTTTGCTGTGCAGAAAGAAGGGGGCAAGGAATGTATTTTGAGGTAGAACTTAGAGCCTTGGGCAGAATGTGCTGACCGTGAGTATGTCATTGTTAATAGTGAGTTCTGAGTTAACACTACATACTAGCCATACTTTGCAAGAGTGGTTTGAGACCTAGCTAGAAAGAACTGGCCTTTGAATCAATACTCAATGACTGTAGCAGATCTTCCTATCTCTCGTGTTTCTGCTACTTTTTCTTTATGAAAAAAAATCAATGTCCGTTTTAAGTTTTAAAAGGAGGATCTGTTACCTTCTATATTTAGGAGGAGAACTGCAATATTTGCTTTCCATAAATTTGCAAAAAGAAAGGTATTTTCCACCCACCCCCACCCATTCCATGGTTTTCCACTGACAGCTGCATATATGAGTATCCTGCTATAGATCTCTGGAGAGAAGACCTGGGAGGCGTGGGCAGGCCCATGAATGGAGCCATTGACTTAGATGTTCTTCGATGGGCAGGCATGATTATTTCAGGGGGCCAGTCTTTCCACTGTGACCACACAGCTGGGGGCACAGCCAGGGAATAGCCTTCACCCAATAATTTCTAGTTGATTCACGTTTGGGTCGGTCATGTGGTGGGCAATGCCAGCTGCAGCCCTGGGTTTTAGGGCAACATTCCAAACTGAGACTCCTTACAACTCTGCCCTGTTACTGGAGGCTCAGGGGCAAAATCTAGAGTAGGTCACTGTAGGTGTGAGTGGGTGAGGAGAGGAAAAAGAAGGGAATGGTTTTTATGAATTATTGCTAGGGTTTTTAGAGAAATAAAGCAAGGCTTTGAGGAGGATGTGGAAGAATCTCAGCATCATGCCACTCCCATTGCTCTTGGGATAAAGCTTAAATTGCCTCATGCGGTCTACTAAGGCTGGCATGAGGGAGTCCACATCTGTCTCTGTAGCCTTCCATTGGGCTGCCATATCTTCAATATTTGCCCTTTAGTCTGGCCGGCTGACTTTTCCTTTTCATAGCTTATTGTCCTCTCCTCAAGGTCTTTGCAAATGTTGTTCCCTAGTCGTGGAAAAATTTGCCTCCTAACCCTTCTCCAAGTTAACTAACTCCTACTCATCCTTAGGACATAGTTAAAATGTAACTTCCTTGACCTCCCAGACTAAGTTGGATTGCACTAAGAAGTTTCCATAGTAACCTGACCATCCTCATTACTGTTACTCTAACTCTAATTCCATAGTTGTGTTTCACATCTATCTTCCTCGTTAGTCTGTGAGCTCCAGGAGAGCTATAGTATGTAGACTTTAGTCATCCCTGTATGCCCAGTATCTAGTCCAGCACCTGAGCCATATAGGTATATCTGAATGTAGTACTTAATAGAAAATAATGAGGGAGAGAAAGAGGACAGGAAAGAAGGATAGAAGGGAGGAAGAGAGGGAGGAAAGAAGGACGGGAGGAAGGGAGAAAGGAAAAAAGGAAAGAAAGAAGGAAGGAAGGAAAGGAGAAGGAAGGGAGCAGAGGGAAGAATGAAGAAACATTATCAACCATCAGATTCAACTTCTGTACTTATCTATAAGTTGATGGCAACACTAAAGGCTAAAATCTAGGGGTCCTGAATCTCAGGACCAATAAAATACATGTAAGAAAAAAAAATACATGTAAGAAACAGAGAGAGTATTCAGAGAGAAGCCACTATCCTCGTGATTTGGAGGGAATTTATGAATTTCCTATATGTAGGTTAAAGCTAATTTTTTTGTAGTAACCTACCAAGTAGCCACTCGTTCTGTCTCCTGCTACTATCCAGAGAATGATTAGAGGTATCAGGAGAATGCACTAGCATTTATCAGGCAGGAAGTCTGTGCCAACAGCTGTGCAGGGTACAGTACATGAAATACATTGCTTATTTCATCCTCGTCATCCACACATTGAAATAAGGATTGATCCCCAGTGGTGCTAAGGGTGTTAGCAGGACCTAAAGAGTCCTCAGGGTTTATTAGGAGAAAGCACACTGTCTTGGGTCCTGGAGACCTCATTTGTTCATCCCCTTTCTCCAGCCCGTGCCCATGTGATGACTTTCACTTACATGATACATTTCACTTAAGATGTTACTTTCTCAGGAGGGGTTTTCTTGTCTTACCTAAATAAATACTCTCTTACAGGCTTCCACCTCCCTATTGTACCTGCCAATTCCATTTACGAAGTTTTGAATGACTATCTGACTAATATCTGGATACAAGAGACATGCCTGGACTAATCTGCCTTTGTTTCCCCCATTCCTAAATAGTCCCTGACACATTAGAGTTGCTAATAAATACTTTGAATCCATGAGAGCAATCATTTTATTGAGATGTTCTCTCTGGTCTTGCTGTATACAGAGGAAATTCATGCATAGCCACTTCTTTCAAGAAGCTCATGGTGCCATGGGGGAAAGTGCTACTAAAAAAGAAAAATTAGAGAATTAAGTTGTTGTTGGTGATGTGATAGGGGCCCAGGGAAGCCGCTAGGTGGGTAGAGGGTAGGGATAGTCTTACCTAGAGATGGGTTTTAGGAAATGTTTTCTAAAGGAGAAGAAGCTTGTTTGGAGCCCTTAATGCTCCCTGAGAAGGTGTTTACCAGATGAGCAAGGGTGATATGTTATTAAGGAGAAGGAAATTACAATGCAGGCAGAAATATGAGCAGAGAGAAATGAAAAGGAGGTGTGGAACAACATTGCAAATATAGTAGAACCTCTGTAAATAGGCTATCCAAGGCCCTGTGACAAACTGGGCAGGATATGGAGGTGGTCAACATGAGGAACTAGGCCTACTGTACTGTTCTGTACATGTGGCTTATGTCTGGTCTATGAACATTAGGTCAACTTAAGAAGGTGGTCAATGTAGGTAGGTGGTCAGCTATGGTGGTTCTGCTATAGTTTGGTTTGCCTGCAGCACTTCCTTCTTTGGAGACATTGCCAAGACTCAATGAATAGGTAGATACAGGCTAGATCCTGAAGTGGCTTTCATGCTTGCCTTGGGACAGTGAGCTTTTTACCCTAGGTGATATCAGCCACATGCTGATAATGAAGCACAGGTGCAAGGATAATGAAATGTTCAATTATATCTGAATAAATATTCAGTGGGTACTGAGGTGCTATCATACTGGAGAATGTCAGCAGAGTGAATAAGACAGACACCCTCTTCTAGTCTATCGAGCACATAACAGAAGACAGGCCCCAACTGCTCATTCATCTTGTTAGATGCAAACATGAAAATGAGGCAAACTGATCAGAGTTGCTGGCACGTCCCATTCAATACAACCAGAAGGAGCTGGTGACTCAGTGGGAAATGGTGAGGGGTCCAAGGACAGGAAGAATCAGAATCCAAGAACCTTGTAGGGCAAGGGTGGGTAATCCCAGGAGGTCTTCCTGAAGAAAGTGGCTGGTGGAGTGAATTCTGCAGTGCCTAAAGAACATATTTACAATGCACACACTTTTCAGGCCTTAAATATCTGTTACATTTTTTCTCCCATGACTCAGGCCTAAAAACACTTTCCATCTCTGACATTAGGTAATTGTATCAATTTTATAATCCTTCCTCATCCTCCAAATAACTCTTATTTTGGCACGTACTTTTTGTCAGGTGCTTTTAAAAGCATTCAGTTATATTATTCCATTTAGTCCACTGACACGTGACAGCAGTTTCATCTCATAGATAAGACAGCTGGGGCTAGGAACTATTTAGTAGTACAGCAAAAATTTGTTTCCATGAATTTTCTACAATAAAAATGATACAGAATCAACATTGTCAAAATCTCCATACTACCCAAAGAAATCTACAGGTTTAATGTAATCCCCATTAAAGCGCCTCTGTCATACTTTAAAGATCTGGAAAAACTAGTACTTCATTTTATATGGAAACAGAAAAAAAACTCAAATAGCCAAGACATTACTCAGAAATAAAAACAAATCAGGTGAAATCATGCTACCAGATTTCAGACTATACTATAAATCTATAGTGATCAAAACAGCATGGTATTATCACAGAAAATAGAGAGGTAGATGTATGGAACAGAATTGAGAACCAAGAGATAAACCCAGGCACTTATTGTCATTTGATCTCTGATAAGCCTATCAAAAACTTAAATGAGGGGAAAGACTCCCTATCTAAGAAATGGTGCTGGGTGACTTGGCCAGCGACTTGTAGAAGACTAAACTGGACCCATACCTTTCACCTCTAACAAAAATTGATTCTCACTGGATAAAAGACTTGAACCTAAGACATGAAACCATAAAGATTCTTGGAAAGAGTGCAGGGAAACACTGGGAGAAAACTTAATGAGGAGGCCCCTCAGGGCACTTGAAGCAATACCAAAAATACATTACTGGGATCTGATCAAACTAAAAAGCTTCTGCACTGCCAAGAACACAGTAAGTAAAGCAAGTAGACTGCCTTCAGAATGGGAGAGAATATTTGCAGGTTATGTTTCCATCAAAGGTCTGATAACCAGAATCTATAGAGAACTCAAACTTATTAATAAGCAAAGAACAAGTGACCCCATTTCACTATGGGCAAGAGACCTGAACAGAAGCTTCTCTGAAGAAGACAGGTGCAAGATCTACAGACATATTAAAAAATGCTCGTCATCTTTAATCATCAGAGAAATTCAAATCAAAACCACTTTGAAATATCATCTGACTCCGGTAAGAGTAACCCACGTAACAAAATACCAAAACTACAGATATTGGCATGGATGTGTTCAAAAGGGAACACTTCTCCACTGCTGGTGGGAATGCAAACTAATACGTTCCTTTAGGAAAGAAGTTTAGAGAACACTAAGGGATCTAAAAATTGACCTGCCATTGAATTCTGCAATTCCTCTACTAGGAGTATATCCAAAAGACCAAAAATCACTTTGCAAAAAAGATATTTGCAACAAATTATTCATTGCAGCTCAATTTGCAATAGCTAAGTCATGGAAGAAGCCCAAGTGCTCATCAACTCAAGAATGTATTAATAAATTGTGGTATATGTATACAATGGAATACTATGCAGCCTTTAAAAAAGATGGAGCCTTTACCTCTTTTATGCTTACATGGAGGGACTGGGAGAATATTCTCCTTAGTAAAGTATCTCAAGAATACTTGAGGAAAAAGTATTCAATGTACTCAGTACTTCTATGAAACCAACTTATATTTATTCGCATTTTCTTATGAAAGATAGAACACAACTATCAGCCCAGGATGAAAGAGAGAAATGGAGTGGGAAGGGAGGGGAGGGAGGAGATTTGATAGAGGGAGGACAAAAGGCAGGATCACACCTAAGGAGCATATTGCAAGGGTACAAGTCAAATCTGTCAAGTGTAGAACATAAATGTCTTAACATAATAATAATAATAATAATAATAATAATAATAATAATAATGATGATACAGGTCCCAAACCACTTTTACAAAGTATGGCTGACATTCAGTGTTAACTCAGAACTCACCATTAAAAATGACATACTCACAGTCAGCACATTCTGACAGTGTTAACAGTAAAGCTAGGAGTGAGACCCAGGTTTACAGCTTCTATTCTCTTCATGATCTTGCCACTAGAATTTGTAGATTCTAATGGTAAATTCGGACTCTTGATTTTCATTTTATTTTTCTCTTTGCAGCAAGGTCCTTGGGAAGCATATGGGTTTTTTGCTGCTAGTTGGATCTTTGTCCAGTGCCCTTGATTTACTCTGTGTCAACAGCAAGTTTTCCCCTGGGCTTCAATATCCTGTCAGATGGGGTTAAAAATATCTTTCTAGTAGATTTGTGATGAGCACTAAGGGAGCTGGCACACACAGAGTAAGTAGTGCAGAGTCCTACATACAATCTAACCTAATTCATGTTAGTTTTCCAACTTGTCTCACTAGGAGATGGAGGGAAGGTGCATCCTCTAGTTTCACCAGGATGCTGTAGGGTGTGATACCCTCAAAGAATGTGAACTTTCTTTGCCCCACCATCCCAACATGGATTTATCTTTTATGACTATGGCTGTGTCATCCAGGGGAAAATTAGTTGGAAAACTTCCTTAGACTAGAAAAACAGGCCGGGATTTGAAGAATGCCTCCTTGGAGCCTTCATGTCAGTAGGCCTTGATGTTCACTAGTTGAGCACACTGTTACTTTTCTGGGTAGATAAAATAATGCCATCATTTACCCGCACATAAAACTATTTCCTTGGTTGTCCGGGCAGAGGTATTAGATTTATGATGTAAGGGGGGGACTCCGAGTTGAGACTACTCTGTAGTTTCTTATTTCAAAGAGAGGCTTTTCTTAGCAATGGCAGAAATAGGTTATGCCTTTTCACCGAAGGGAAGGACTTTTTGCTGAAATAGTGGGTCTTTGCAAGTCCCTGTAGAAATGGAGTGGCTGAATTTGCAGACTTGGATTTGACTGAAGGAATTTCTGATAGACATATTCCTTTCAGGGTAACCTTGGCCTCTCTGGAGATTTAAGTGCAGAATGAAGGGAGTTTTGCATTTTGAAAATAGCAGCCTTCACACCTCCCCACCCCACCCCGCCCCGGCTCTAGCTCTGCCTCTGTCTCTGTGTAGGTTTGTCTTTCTCTGTCCCTCCCTCTCTTTCCCCTTATTTCTACTTTCTTTCTACAAAAAATAAAAGATTAAAGAAAAACTTCATATTTGCCCCAGGTACAAAGAAGCCATATACTTGCATTCTTCATTTCTAGTGAAAGAGAGCAAGATTCAGACAGTTCCCCAAGTAAATGGAAGTAATAGCTTCCATTTTTTTCCTTTTCATTTACCTCTAAAAGTTCACTTTTAAGTACTATCATGAGTTTTTGGTCTTTTTTTTTTTCTTTGAAATAAATTCTTGACCTGCGACTTGTCATGATGACAGTCTGCATAGTATGAGTGAGTGACTGTTGTGCCCTTGACTGGGCTGCAAACTGAGACCATATAGTAGTTAGCATGTCCTGCTTTGTCCTAGAAGGCACAGGGAATGCTTGCCCTGTAGCAGGCATACTTCTGGGAGCAGAAATAAGAGCAGAGCAAAAGAAAAGATGCACTGCTTGACCACACAGCACTATATTTTTGTAAATTTGTGAATTTATGAATTAGAGAGTATTTTTTAATTTATAAAATGGAAATAAAAGCCACCATGTGCTAGGGCAGTTATGTGAGTTAACTGATGTGATGCATGCAAAAGGGAGGGAATCCTGCAAAGAGGTTAGGAGAGCAGGCTCTGAAGCCAGGATCCTGGAATTCGAATCCCAGATCTAAATTACTAAACTTCTTTCTGCCTCAATCACTCTTCAGCAAAATGAGAAAAACACTGATATTTACTTAATGTAGTTACTGTAAGGGGAAATGAGATAATTATTGAAAAGGATTTAGTGCTTAGGGCAGTGTAAGTGCCCAGTGACGCCAGTTCTTGGGTACGTTGTAGAAGCTCAGGTATATTTTATTGACTTAATTCACGGAAGCCAGGAGGGAAATCAGACTTTGCAATGTAAGTCAAATTGAGTGTGCTTTTATATGTGTAACTTTCCTTTAAACAAATGGTTTGAGAGGTGTTATTTCCAGTACAGATCTTAGGAAAGTACTACCCAGCTCATGAGAATTTGAGAAAATTTCATTCATTCTTCCAATTCATCTCCCTGAAGACCGATTTTTTTTTCCTATGAGTTTCCATGTTCTTTGTTGCTGTGAAATTTGGTCAGACAGACCAGTCATTGTTCTCTAACTCAACCCTTCATCTTGAGTTTGTGACTGAGCACATGGCTGCTTAGGAAGTTTGGGAGATCAAGTCAGGTACTCCAGGATGAGGGATTCAGTTTAAGTGAATCAATCACCAGGATCCCTTGAAACTTGTTATCTTTTACGTTCCCTCCAGCCTTTCTGAGCAGAAATGGATGGCAGCTCCAGTATCATCTCCCCTTCTTCCCAACCCCACCCTTACTGGTTCAAAGATCACATAACTGATTCATTCATTAATCTAATGTTTAGGCAACTTAGTGCCTAATCACTAAGTTTATATCTCAATGCTAAGGACTTAGATGCGAACAAATTACCACCTCTACTATTTGACTGTTATGTTTCAGTGGAGGATGGATAAGGAGGCAGAACATTTGACAACAGCAAATGGGATGGTGTCACAGTACTGGGTTGGGGCACACAAGCGAGGCACCTATTTCCTCTCTGGGGCTCAGTGAAGACCTTTAGAGAATGTCTGCGTGATCTGAGACCCAGACAGGTGGGTAATTATAAGCCTGGCAAAGTGGATGTAGAATTTTAGGGTATATTTCAGCAGAAATAACACCATATATAAACCTGGAAATTAGCAAGAATGTACCACACACAGGAAATGGCAAAGAAAGAAAGTAGTTTGGTATATAAAGTCAGACGCAGCAAAAGTTAATGGCGGAAAAGCAAACAAAAGGCAAATCTTGATAGTCTGGAAGGTTGTCTGAAAAATTTGAACTAGTGTGGTTCCAGGAACATTGGTCTATATGTCTTCGTTGAAGAGCTGAATGGATCAGAAAACTGTATTGGGAGGGCAGTAAGGAGTCACTAATTATTTTAAAAATAGGATCTGACTTCTGTTAAGTGACCATATGATCTAGATAAATAAACAATTCAGTTTACCTGGTGCCTGGTGAGCTTTGACATAGCAGGACAATCTTCTCCTGTGTATTGCAATCACCATAGCACATAACAGAATAGAAATATGGGACAGATAGAAGAAGATTCACCCCAGGGAGTACTCTAAATATGGCAAGTCTGTGTCTAGCCCAAAGAAATGCAGAGACATCCAAGTTATCTTAAGAACAGGCAAAGAAATGGAAAGGGTATATTTAAACCTCAGGCGATGGAATTCTGGATCCTGCCTTTGTCCTTACCACCTACTGACTTGAACCTCTTTGAGACTCAGTTTCTTCATACAGAAGATGGGTTTCATACCATCCTTGCACAGGGTGTTTTGAATATATAATGTCTTTATCTATAACATCTTTGTATATGAAATCCTTAGCACAGTGCCCACACTTCCACTGGGATACTCAGAACACATAATTGGAGATAAGAAGCTATTGTGTAATTTGAACATTTTCTAAAGCCTAGCTAAGAATAACCATATTTATTGAATGCTTATGTTGTGTACTGTTCTATGGATTTCAAGTGATACTTCCTTTAATCCTTCGAAAGTCCCTGTGAAGTATGGAATTACATTATTCTCATATTACAAAGGAGAAAATGGAAGCTCTGTGGGAATAAGTCTGAGTTCACATGAAACACATGGCTGGAAGTGGGAGAGCTGGGATTGCAACCCAGGCTGTTGGCTTCAGAGAATGGGATTCAAATGCTTTTCTACATTGTTGAAAACATAATTTGTCACACAGTAAATAAAATATCACAATATCAGGTATGAAGCATCTGGATCTGGCAATTCTGATCCAATGCTGAATGTGGTTTTAAACTGAAATCTCAGGGAAGTGTTTTCTGAAACAACTTTAAATCATCTTAGTTAGCCCTTTAATACTCAGATCAGAAATAATCTTATTTTGCGTACATTGTTAGACTATTACTAATAACCAAACTACAGTTTTGGTTGAGATTTGGATGTGATTTGGTTGTCTGGAAGATTTAGTTGTCTGGAAATAAGGTGTGATATTGCACAAACTTTTTTTTAAATCTAGTTCAGTATTGCCTTCTACACACAAAGGAATGGAGCTCTGTTTAACATAAAGAAACCTGAAGTGCCTGGAGTCTGTTGATGAAATTGAATTCCCAGTGAAGGAGATAATTGGGGCCATGGAGTTTGAAAAGCAGAAAAGGATATTCAAATATGATGTTGTCTTCATCACTGGACTTACTGAACTTCGGAGTTGTAATAGAAATAAATCCAACTTGGTTAGATAATTAGGAAGAATTTATTTATGGTTAGATTGAAAAGTTCACATGTGTCTTTAGAGCTTGCACCAGTAGCTCAAAATTATTATCAAAGGCCTGTTTTGTCTTTTCTTCTATCTTATTGTTGCCATCTTAGATATAAAATGGGTATAAGATAATGGCCAGATGCTCTAGGTCTGCTTGTGTATTCATAATCAGTAATAGAAAAAAACCTCATTCTTATTAGTTCTCTTTAAAAAAGTGAGAAATCTTTATTCCCAGAAGCCCTTAGTGCATACTTTTTTACATTTCATTGATAGAAATCAGGTCACATGACCATTTATAAACCATCCATGGTCCAGGTAGATGGCTCCTCTGATTAACCTATACCAATAAATGTGTGCCTCTGGAGCTGGGTATGAATCAAACCTGCCAAAGATGCATAGCTAAAAATGCTAGTGGGTCAGTCCTCCAAAGTAAATTTATGAAATTATTTCCCCATTAGGAAGGGAAAAGGATGGTAAACAATAAACTAGGGTATACTCTGAAATCTCTCTGTAAAGAAAAGTCTAGGTTTAAAAATCCCAAGCATTGTCTGAAGCAATATTCATGGCTCCAATCAATATTTACCTTAAGAACATACCTACTGGGTCCCATAAAACAGGGTCACTTAGCATGTTTGGACAATCTGTTCATAAATATCTGAAGTTTATTCTCAGATCTTAGAGGAATGTTAAAAGTGTGAATGTTTTATTTCCCCAGATAGGGAAATCGATGCTCTGGGAGAGAAATCGCCTTGTCTAAGTTCTCCAACATGGTGAAAACAAAGGTAAACACAAATATGAGAACATACTCTTGCTTGCTGTCTCTATTAAGTACACAGAGATAAACAAAAGAGGTTTCAACTAGTCATGACAAGCAGCAAACTATTTAAGAGGTTTGGGAACTATTCAAAACCTTTAGGAAGGATGAATTTTATGGCATGTGAATTATATCCCAAACAACTTAGCTAATTCTCTTGATCATTTTAAACACTAACTCACAAATGAGGGGAGAGAAGACAGCATTAGAGGCTCACAAACATATGCATTGGACGTGCACGGGAACAGTAGCCTGTTTGCACTATTATTTGTTTACATGGCTTAGTATCTAAGGGATATATTGTACTCTCATTTATCAGAGGTTCGGGCTTGAGTCTGACTCCAGTTTAAATTTTTCATAATCTGCTCATTTCATTTCTTCCTTAGGCAACTTCTTCGCAATGGTAAAAGGATGCGGGGACAACTTCCATCTGCCTGGTCCCAAATTACTTTTCATCTAATTCATCATTTTAAGGAGCTACCTCCTGACAAATTTGGCCCAGCTGGTCAAGCCATGGCTTTTAGTGAGACATCATTCTAATTATCTCAACATTTTAGAAGAAAGAACTCCCTAATTATCTTTTATGGAAAGACTTGGGACACACATTTTGAAATTGCATGCCCAGTACTTTATGTGCAAAACAATCAAGGTATCATATTATCTGGTGTCCCTGGCAAGTTCCTAGGACTAAATTTCAGGCTACAAGATGTTTATTGTTCATTGTAAAGGTCAGGTTTGATCACATTTATTAAATTGCAAACTTGCTTGCCTTTTATCATCTGAAGATGGTTTGAATTAAGGCTTTCTTGTTCTGGTTACAGAACAGATTACAGCTGAGAATCATCTAAAGGAATTAGAGTGACCAAGAGTACTGAGCATAAAAACCATAACAAATGGTCTCTGCCCTTGGGGAGCCCCCATGCTATTGGATAGAACCAAAACGTACCATATGTTAAATTTTAAGACAGACCAAATATCAATCCCTTCCTCAAAATAAATCAAGCTGTCAGTAAATAAGCCCTCCTGCCTCTGAGGTTTGGTCCTCCTCCGGTTCCCACCACATTGATCCTAATCTGCCCTAACCACTTTTATAATCAAACAACTGCAACAGGTTGTTTGTTTGCCTTGCCTTAATGAAAAAGTCCAAATGCCTAAAAAGATACACAAAGCCGCCGCTAACCTTATCTTGTGATACCTTTTAAGGCCCCATTTTATCACCATACAAAAAAGTGACTTAAATTTTGTGGGACATGCTATACTTATTCACATACCTAAGCCTTTCAAAATATTGTTCTACCCTACTTGTCTAAACAATGAAATCACCTTTCATGATATAGCTTAAGTATCAAAATCTTTGGGACAGATGAATTTTATGCCATGTGAATTATATCACAATGGAGATGGTATTAAAAACAGCTATCATGACAGCAACATTTGAAAGAAATAGAAAGAAATATTTTCTTTTCTTTTCTTCTTTCTTTCTTTTTTTCTTTCCTTCCTCTTTTCCTTCCTTCCTTCCTTCTCTCTCTCCTTCCTTCCCTCTGCTTCCCTTCCCACCCCTCCCCACCTTCCATCCATCCATCCTTGCCATGGTATCAGAAGTCCCAGCAACCTCAAACTCCTGGGTTCAACTGGTTCTCTTGCCTTAGTCTCCCAAGTAGCTAGGATTACAGGAACTCACCACAATGTCCAGCTATTTTTAGAGACAGGGTCAACTCTTGCTCAGGCTGGTCTCAAACTCCAGAGCTCAGGTGATCCACTTGCCTCAGCCTACCAGAGTGCTAGGATTACAGACATGAGCCACCTGGATCGTGGCCAGGTGGTTTGGAAGATGAAAAAGATGAACTTTTTCCTGATAAATTCTCTTTTCTTAACTATTCTTTCATACCCAGTTGGGTAACTGAAAACAGATATTAACACATGCATGCACATGATATAGCATAGGGACCTATAATTTGCCTTCCTTAGACACCCTGCATATCTGACTATTATCTACTGTGTTTACAGGTTTGCTTGTTTCCCATCAAGACATGGAATCTTTAATTTGGTAGCTGTTAACAGCATGAAGCTTTTGAGCCCTTGCGATATGGCTAATCCAAACTTACATGTAAAAAAATACAAAAAATCACATATCATATGTCAGTCTTATTATGAAAAATACCTTAGAATATTTCATTAGTAATTTATAATAATTACATATTGAAATGAAATAATATATTATTAAAATTAATTTCATCTTTTCTCTGTACCTTTTGAAATATGTCCATTTGGAAATTTAAAATTATGTTTGTGGTTCATATTTTATCTCATTTCTAAAGCACAAATCTAGACTGTGCAGTAGTCTTAAAATCAAGAACAATCTTGTACATCTCTGCATACAGAGTCTGGCCTGTGATAGGTACTCAATCATACTGTATGAGGTAAGTGAATATAATTAAGTCTCAAATGAACAATGCAGATACTAAGAAGAATCAGACCACAAGGGAGAGGAGATGAACATTATATCCATGCAAAGCCAGCAAAATCTGAACAAATGTTATAGAGGGCCTTGAAGCTGAACAAATGGTATAGAGGGCCTTGAAGCTGAACAAATGTTATAGAAGGCCTTGAAGCTGAACAAGGTTTAGGCAGCTAAGAGAGAGATTATCATGTGACCTCCCCAAGTCATTTCCTCTCTCTGAATTCAAGTTCTCTCTGTGAAAATAAAAGGGCAGGACAAAATGGTCTTTGATGCAGTTTATAAAGATGATCTGATGGTGGCCACTCAATCTGGGACATTTATTTTAATTCATGATTTGGGATTGCTAATTAGCCCCCAAGGTATGTAAAAGGTCTTGGACTGCCTGGAGTTTCACTTTAGTTTGTTTTATATACATGTGAGTGGTTCAGTTGATGAGAGAATCAAATCAATCTAAGGCCTTCTCTGCTTGAAACCAAGATGTCCATCATCTTGATTCATGGTGGCCTCTCTAGACTGTTCTTTGTGCACCTGAATCGGTTATATGTGGATATCTGACCCATAGCAGCCACTGGTTGATGACCCAAAGGTGATGATGTCTATTCAATACATCCATTCAGATAGATTACTTCTAAGATTTGGATTTGAAAAATACAAAAGGAGATAAAAACATAAAAAGTGCAGGGGCAGCTATTGGCAAGAGAATCTCTTTCAATAATAAGTATAAATTTACATAACATACTATAAAAACAATGCCGACAATAACCAAAATCAATTCACTGCATTAGGCATTGTCCATGATGTACATTATGTCATTTTGACTCAACAAGAATAAAGAAAAGTCTGGGCTGCTATTCTATATTTACAGATGACTTAGGTGGCTCAGAGAGTGGCAACAACTTGTCAAAAGTGGAGAAGGAATTAGAAGCCAAGTCTGTGTTGCTTGTTTTTGCTACTACATGATGTTAACTTTGGGATCTCAGGAATAAATTTAGTTCATGTTGCCCTGCTGCTGACTTGATAAATAGATACCTCATGTAGAAATAATCCACATGCAGAACTTCCAACTCATTCAAGCTCAGAACTCTAAGCTTCCATTGAGTACCATTTTCAGTGCAGGACTGGAACTTTTAACATTGGGGTCCCTGCTCGGGCACTCTGTGAGTTTAGTCATCAAGGCCTCCTCAAGATGCCAGCCCTTGAAAGATTATGTTGATTTTGGCTCTTATTTCAAGGAAAAGGAATGTCTCTGCCCAACCTCCAGCCTGCTGAATCAGCGTCTTTTCTCCCTGTGTTCTTGGAATTTATTTTCAGCCCTTTATTTTTTATCTTGATGGCCCTGTACAGACTGACTTTGTGAATTGACACAGATAAAATAAAAACGGTTTCTGAACCACACATCTGAGTCTATAAACTAGATCCTTTTCTGGATTTGTGGAAATTATAGTACTGCCACCCCCCTTTCTTGGACTGTGAGCATAAAGATTCTGCTTTAAGAATGGTCAGGAGTGCCTATAAGATGTTTTCTTTTTCTTTTCCCTGACTCCACATGTTTTAAATTAACTTTTTTTAAAATTTCAGATTAATATCTGGCTCGACTTTTTTTCCAGATTATGCTTTATGTCAGAAAACATTTCCTATGGCTGAAAGTTAATTTTAGAAATCACAGGCACTAGCTCTAAGCCACTGAGCGCCTGGCCACCTTTTGTGTTTTAAATCAGAGGAGTAGTAATTTGCATGTTGAAAGCCATGGACATACGAGGATTGTAATCTTGGGAAAGGGAGGAAGAGTGACACTATAATGCTATTTTATGAGCATCCTTCTACCTTATTTATGGGCACAGAAAGGCAGAGCAGACCCTCATCTCATATTTCTTTGAGAAGGTAGACCCTTAGCACTGCTGAGATCCTGGACCAGTGCTTTAGATAGGATGCTGTTTCAATCATGCAGCAACCCTCCCTGACAAAGAACCATCAGGTCTCAATTTGAATACCTGGATATTGAAGAACTCAATAGTTTGGAGAACTTGCTCTAATTACCCTGTGCTTCTTATCATCAAACACATTTGTACAGCTCACTGAGTGCAAGTAGAAAGTCTAATAACTTGGAGAAAATGGAGAGCTGGGTGTTGATCCTCCAGGCATATTATCTTTCAGGCTAAGGTCTAAATGTCTGGTGCAAAACTGATTAATGCAAAGGTGATATGGAATTCACAGACATTTTCATGTTCCTGGTAGAATGAGAGCAGATTTGGATATATGAATTCAAAGACAATAATGTGTGAAATAACAAAAGTCTGATAGCTTGAGCACATGGCCTCAGAACTCCCAAGTACCTGAGTACTAAGCCTGACTCGACTACCTGTGATCCAAATAAAGTTGGCTAACTGACTTAATTTGTATAAGCTTAGATTTCCATATCTGTAAAATGAGACTCAATATTATTTACTTCAGCAGAGCGTTGAGAGGATTAAATCATTTAAAACACACAGAATATTGAGAACACTGCCTGGCACATGGTAAACAATCAACTCATACTATTATTATTATTATCCTGGCTCAGCCACACTTTGAAGATTCCTAAATTGTTAAGTGTAAAGTCAACATACTTGTGTGTTAAATACTTGCATTTGCAAGATTCTTATTTTATACTGAGCTCCTTACCTTCACAGTTTCATTGGTTCCTTTCCAAAATCCTGTTGTCTGAAAAACATCTTTGCAGTGCCCCTATTACAGATGGGGAACCTGAAGCTAAGAGAAGAGAGACATTTTCCCCAACTTAAATGTCAGATTTTCAGTGATAGATATCTACAAAGGCAGATGTCCTCCCAAATCACTCAATATAAAGCAGACCTGTTTCCTCTTTACACTTACTCTAAGATAATCGTCTTCATATTATTTACAATGAAATGGTATCTGGTATGGGGGGAGGGGCAAGATGGCCAACTGGAAGCAGCTTCAGACAGAGGCTCCTGTCCAAAAGGAAAGATAACCTCCAGAAACTGCCCAATTGAGCTCAAGACTGGGAGCCCAGGCCAGAGAAAGAAAAATGATAACTGCAGGTCACCTCTGAGGCAAGCTGCGACCTCCAGAAACCAAGCTTCAGGCAGAAAAACTGAACTAAAGTTTTTGCCATTCTGAACTTCCAGGACTCCCTTCTCCCCTTACCTGACGGCACCAGAAGCCTGACCCCTGCAGAAACTGAGGGAGGAGGACTTGAGCAGTGCCCATCCTCCCTATCTGCCGGACCAGGCGGCCTGCCAGGTAAGAGACTCCGGAGCCCCACTGAGCCCCGCCAGACCCCATGCCAGGGATGCCACTAGGACCAGTGCAGGCTCTGATCCGTGCTCCACCAGGCCTCGGCCTGCTGCCGAAGTGGCCAGGAATTCCACCCAGACCCCCACCGGGCCTTGGCCTGTGCCAACAGCGACCAGCAACTCCTCTCGGAATCCCGCGCTCCCCGATTTGCACTCTGCTGGGCCGTAGCCACCAGCAGTGGCCAGGAAATCCACAGGGACTCCCTCCTGGCGCTGATCTGTGCCCAGCCCGCCATCCACAGCAGCCAGGAACTCCACTCCGTTGGGACCCCGGGCTGCCCTGAGTGGCACCCCGCTAAACCTTAGACCGCCACCAGCAGCAGCCAGGAACTCCACTGGGACTCCCACTCAGCCCCAATTGGTGGCCAGCTGCCAGCACCTGGCAGGAAGTCCACCGGAACTCCCTCCCAGCGCAGATATGTACCCCGCCTGGCTTCAGCCCACCTGGCTCCGATCTGTGCCCTAGGCTCGCAGCCTACAAGAGCCAGGAACACCATTCCACCAGGAATCCCCTTCGGCCCATATTGGCACCCTGCTGGGACTTCGTCTACCTACAGCCATGGCCAGGAACACTGCCAGGACTCCCGTGCGGCCCACTTGGCACTTGGCCGGCCTTGACCCACTGCCAGCAGCAGCCAGGAATTCCTCCGAGAATCCCAAGCAGTGCCGATTGGTGCCCTGTCCGACCTCGGCCTGCCACCGCTGGGTCCCTGCCTGGCTCTGATCAGTGCCCCAGGCCCGTGGCACTCCCTCTGGATCCCTCCTCCCAGCCCAAGATTGCGGGAGGCACAGGCTCTCCTTGCAGAGGCCACCATGTGCCCCATCCCATGCCCTGCTGCTTGATCTGGGTGTGCAACTCAGGAGCTGCTCCTGCAGCCAGAACTCCCTGGGTGGGGCAGTCCCAGAGAGGCTACACAGGATCACTCCCTACAAAGATCCAGTACAACAGAGTGATCCTGCCAGGATCTGATCTGGTAGAGACACCTCCGCAAATCTGAGGACGGTCATAGGCAACAGTGAAAAATAATCATGAGGCAGTATAAACAGAAAAACTCTGGCAATATGAATAATCAGAGTAGATCAACTCCCCCAAGGAATGACAAGGTAGATATAGCACAAGATCCCTTGCATAAGCAAATGGATGAGATGTCAGAAATCGAATTCAGAGTCTGGATAGCAAATACAATCAGCGGAATGGAGGAAAAGATGGAATTAGAATTTCAAGCAGTAATCCAAAAGATGTCTTGAGAATTCAACGAATTCAAAGATAAAATGACCAAATATTTTGACATATTGAGACAAGAAGTTTCAGCCCTCAAAGATCTGAGAAATACAGTAGAATCCTTCAGTAACAGAATAAAGCAAGCAGAAGAAAGGATCTCTTTCTCTGACATGGAAGACAAAGCTTTCGAACACTCAAAAACTTCCAAAGAGGAAGAGAAATGGAAGGCAACAACAGATCATTCTCTCAGACAGCTCTGGGATAACTTGAAGAAAACCAATATTTGCCTTATAGGAATATCTGAAAACGATGAAGTGGCATCACAAGGCTTTCTTCTTTATGAGATTATGAAAGAGAACTTTCTAGACATGCCAAGAGATTCTGAAACTCAGATAGCAGACAGTTTCAGAACCCCAACATGACTCAACCCGAATAAGACACCCCCCACGCTCATCATAATTAAGTTCACTAACGTTAATATGAAGGAGAAAATTCTGAAAGCAGCCAGATGTAAGAAATCCATTACCCACAAGGGGTATATTAGAATAACTACAGATCTCTCGGATCAAATCATTCAAGCTAGAAGAGAATGGTCATTGACTTTAATCTCCTAAAACAAAACAACTTTCTTTTTTTTTTTTTTTTTGGCAGTGCTGGAGGTAGGATTTATTTATTTATTTATTTATTTTTAATTTTTATTGAATCATAATTGTATACATTGGTGCAAGCATGGGGCACAATGTGCTGACTTTATATACAATCTGAAATATTTTCATTGAACTATTTAACATAGCCTTCATGGCCTTTTAATCACTGTATGAAGACATTTATATTCTACATTTAGTAATTTTCACTTGTACCCTTGTGAGATTGGTGATCCCGCCAATCACCCTCCCTCCACTCATCCTCCCCACTCCCCTCCCCTCCCTTGCCCCTTTTCCCAATTCTTGTGCTATAACTGGATTTTAGCCTTCCTACGAAAGCTATAGATTAGCTTCATAGTAGGGCTGAGTACATTGGATACTTTTTCTTCCATTCTTGAGATACTTTGCTAAGAAGAATATGTTCCAGCTCCATGTTTGCCCCTAATTTTATCCATTGCCTGAGCAACCTTGATGTTGCTGATTTTTTTCAAGAAATGCCATAGGGTAAGGGCTACTGGTACTGAGTCAGAGAAAATAAAGCAAGCCCCATCCATGGGGCTTTTTTAGAAAGTTCTCTGATGTGTGGTATACTGACAATTCTCTGGGGGTGGGTCGTTCTGCTCCCCTCTGGTGGGTGCCAGGCTGCTGCTTTTTACTGCCACTGTGATTCTAAGACTTTTGGTTTTCTTTCTTTTCTTTTTTTTTTTTTTGAGACAGTCTCACTATGTTGCTTTGGGTAGTGTGCTGTGGCATCACTGCTCACAGCAACCTCAAACTATTTTTTTTTTTTTTTTTTAGACAGAGCCTCACGCTGTCACCCTGGATAGAGTGCTGTGGCATCACAGCTCACAGCAACCTCCAATTCCTGGGCTCAAGCAACTCTCCTGCCTCTGCCTCCCAAGTAGCTGGGACTACAGGCACCTGCCACAACACCCGGCCATTTTTGGGTTGCAACCGTCATTGTTGTTTGGTGGGCCCCGGGGCTGAATTCGAACCGTCAGCTCAGGTGTACGTGGCTGGCGCCTTAGCCCGCTGAGCCACAGGCGCCGAGCCATCAACCTCAAACTCTTTGGGTTTAAGCAATTCTCTTGCCTCAGCCTCTCAAGTAGCTGAGACTACAGGCACCTGCCCAAACTCCCGGCTAGTTTTTGGTTGGCCCCGGCTGAATCCAAACCCTCCAGCTCTGGTGTATGTGGCTGGCACCCTAGCCGCTGAGCTATAGGCGTGAGCCAGACTGTTGGTTTTCAGTACTATAGTAGAGCTGGGTAAAGGAAGATAGGAATAGAGCAAGTTAAATTACCACAAAACTTGCTGATCTTACCTAATTCAAACCACTAAATGATGTGGGCATTTCAATCACATGGCAAGGCCAATGGGAATGAAAGGATGCTGGAGGTTTATTTTTATTTATTTATTTATTTTTATTAAATCATAGCTGCATTAAAGCAATCATGGGGTACAGTGTGTTGGTTTCATATACAATCTGAAATATTTTCATCAAACAGGTTAACATAGCCTTCATAGCATTTTCTTGGTTATTGTGTATTTATTTTTTTTTTGAGACAATTTCACTTTGCCGCCCTGGGTAGAGTGCCATGGTGTCATAGCTCACTGCAACCTCAAATTGGGCTCAAGCGATTCTCTTGCCTCAGCCTCCCAAGTAGCGGGGACTACAGATGCCCACCACAATGCCCGGCTATTTTTAGAGATGGGGTCTCTCTCTTGCTTATGCTGGTCTCACCTGGCCTCAGGCGATCCACCTGGCCTTAGCCTCCCAGAGTGCTAGGATTAGGGGTGAGCACCCGGCTGGTGCTGCTGGAGCTTTAAACAGCAGGTTTGAGGTCCGGGGAGTATTGGCTAATCATCTGCTTAACTTCCAGGGAGGCCCTACAAGCTACACCGGGGATACCCTGGCCAGAGGCTTTCAGTTGACACACCCCTCCTGAGTGTGCGGGACAATCAGGATGAAATAAAGAATACACGCCACGTTAGCATATTCAGAGTTTATGGAAAGACACAAAAAAGCTCTACAAAAGTTAAGACAAAGCTTAACAGTAGAGGGATGGCTGAAAGAACTCACCATCCCCTATTCAAATCTTTATTTCTTATATCCCCAAAGCTATCTTTTTCTAGTGGGATATCCTTTCTTAATTTGCATAATCCCAGCAATCCCCTTTCCACCCTCCTGTAAATCCTTCAAAGCTGGTATTCCTGAGAAGCATCTGAGTCTCCTATTTTGGTGCAAGATCAACACACGTTGTGGATTCTAAAATCAGTCTTAGACACAACATCATTCACTCTGCAGGAAAGATGACATGCCCCATTTTCTCATATGGTCCCCTCTCTCAGCCAGAGTGAGAGCCCTCTGGTTCCTCTGGTTCTCTCTGCCTTTAGATAAATTCATTCCTGTGTTAATCTTCTAGGGCTTTGTTTTGTTGATTTCTAACTGTTTACCTCTGGGCTGCTTCCTGTTTTTTCAGAGTGTCCCTCTGAATAATAGGGGCTGCCTTTTGCTTTTCAAAGACCTCCTTCAGGAACATACTGAAAAATTGCTTTTTCCTTGCCTCAGATAATACCAAAGATAGATTATCGGAGAATGCCATTTTACTTGAATAAATGCTCCTCTGAGTGTTGTAAACCTTTGGTTAATTTCCACAGTTGTGAAACAGTTGATTTTGAAAAATGTTTCCAATGTCTTTTTGCTTTTCTGGAAGAGTGTTTTTCAGAAGTTCTGACTTTGCCATTTTGAAAGTGCTGACCCTCATGACTTTTTAAATGTTCATGGGAAGTGATGTTTTATTTGCATGTGGGTTAGTGTGAATGATAGTCTTTTTTTTTTTTTGAGACAGAGTCTCTCTTTGTTGCCCTTGGTAGAGTACCCTGGCATCATAGCTCAGAGCAATCTCAA
The DNA here is from genome assembly GCA_963573935.1 of Arctocebus calabarensis. Taxonomy (NCBI): domain Eukaryota; kingdom Metazoa; phylum Chordata; class Mammalia; order Primates; family Lorisidae; genus Arctocebus; species Arctocebus calabarensis. Next base: position 25,489 of record CAUYON010046799.1, read on the forward strand.
ACTCTTGGGCTCAAGTAATCCTCCTGCCTTAGCCTCCCAAGTAGCTGGATCTACAGGTGACCACCACAATGCCGGGCTTTTTTTTTTTTTTAATTGTAGAGACAGGGTCTTGCTCTTGCTCAAGGGTCTGCTCTTGAACTCTTGAGTTCAGGTAATCCACCTGCCTTGGCCTCCGAGAGTGCTAGGATTATAGGCATGAGCCACAGCTCCTGGCCAATAATAGAGTTCTTACCCTGTTCCCCTCCTCAGGGACTTTAAAACAAAGTGTGAGGAATATAGGAGCTTCTTAAAAGCCAGAAGACTAGATGTTGCTCAAGGACTGGGAACTTGTCTGATTCTCCGTTATATTTTCAAACATTTTGCAAAATGCCTGGTGAAGGTAGTTGCTGAGTAAATATGTGTTGAACGGGTGATTAAAGAAGTAAATTTGTGCTGTATGGACTTTGGTGGAACACTCTTTTTCCAACATTTTCTTTCCCTAGCCTGTGTGAAAGGAGTAAAGTCCAGTAGTTAGGACAAGTCTCCTGGGAGTTGTGACTAGGAAGCACTCTTAACATAGGCAAATTAACTATCATATATTGAACTTGTATAATGTACCAGACACTGTAGTGTATTCATCATCTCATAGCAACTCTAAAGGCAGATACTATTATTTTACCCATTTTACAGATGGTGTGTCACAGTTCTTGGTGAGTGGTAGAGGCAGGACTGGATCTCTAGCCTGGATGACTCCATAGATCAAGCTCTTAAACATTGCATTCTCTGATAATCCATGTTTGGTATAATCTGAGGCATGCAGAAAGCTGAATCTTCCAGCATGTTCCCATTGGCCTTGCCACAGTGATTGAAATGCCTACATCATTTACTGCTTTGGGTTAAAGCATTGAGGTTGTATTCTCATCTGTAGTAGGAGGTGGTAATACATGATAACTATTAACTACCCTTATTCGTTTAGACTGGGTATATCATATTAACCAGTTAAAGGACCTGCCTGCCACAAAATTCCAGAAGCAGTGGGGCCTGCCCTTGGTCTAGGCTTCTGAGTGGCAGGTAGGAAGGGTGGCAAGAGCAAGGTAGAGCTAAGGACTGGAGGGAGGCACTGAAGATCTTAGTTGCCTGATTTAGCCCTAGGCCAGATCTGTGTGAAACCAATCTGTCCAAGTCTTTTCTTCACAAATGTGCTAGGGCCTTCACTGCAGTTACTGGCTTTTCTCCCACTTCACTGCTTCAGTTCTTCAGTAGTCCCAGACAAGGCCTGAACATTATTCCGTTCTTTCCTTACTGCACAGAACTTTTGGAAAAGACCTGGGCTTTCTTTCCTTTGACTTAAAGGTATGTTTTCAGGCTCGGCGTCTGTGGCTCAATGGGCTAAGGCGCCAGCCACGTACACCTGAGCTGGCGGGTTCGAATCCAGCCTGGGCCCGCCAAACAACAATGACGGCTGCAACCAAAAAAAATGGCCAGGTGTTGTGGCGGGTGCCTGTGGTCCCAGCTACTTGGGAGGCGGAGGTAAGAGACTCGCATGAGCCCAGGAATTGGAGGTTGCTGTGAGCTGTGATGCCACAGCACTTTATCCAGGGTGACAGCTCGAG
>CAUYON010046805.1:0-42489 GCA_963573935.1 Arctocebus calabarensis
TCCCAGCTACTAGGGAGGCTGAGGCAAGAGAATCGCTTAGGCCCAAGAGCTGGAGGTTGCTGTGAGCAGTGTGACGCCACGGCACTCTACCCAGGGCGATAAAGTGAGACTCTGTCTCTACAAAAAAAAAAAAAAAAAAAAGACAGCCTTTCCTACTCCAACCTCAGCCCATCTCCTGGGGCTGCAGAATGAAATGCAGATTTTGGAACAGGGTAGGTCCTACATTTAATTTACTTTCCATAGGGTTCCTGGGAGCCCCAGCATTTGAGAACAACTGCTATAAAACACAGAGTAGGGGGAAAGGCCTGAAGTTCTAAAAGCCATCCGAAAAGAATTGTTCAAAAACTCAGAAATAAAGCAAGACCACTGTACTGAGAGCCATTTCAATCCCATGCTAGAGCAGGGGTGGTCAATATGGTGCCCTAGGAGGGCCCTGAGACCCTTTCAAGGGGACCTCAAGGTCAAAACTATTGTCACAAGACTAAGGGATGTTCCTGTTTGCCTTTTGTACACAATGGAGTTTTCCAAGGCCTAGTGGCCTGTGGCATCAGAACACACAGAATTCAGAAGCAGATGTGAGCACCCAGCTGTCCCTTAGTAAGCTAGGCACCAAAGAGACACAAAAATGTGCAATGGTGCTGGTCTTCAAAAGATATTTTTATTTTTTGGAAAATGATTATTTTTTATTTAAAAAATTATGTTACTTTTTTTTTTTTTTGAGGAGACAGGGTCTCACTTTATCACCCTCAGTAGAGTGCCGTGGCATCACATAGCTCTCAGCAACCTCCAACTCCTGGGCTTAGGCGATTCTCTTACCTCAGTCTCCCGAGTATCTGGGACTACAGGCGTCTGCCACAATGCCGGGCTATTTTTCTGTTTTGCAGTTCGGCCTAGGCTGGGTTTGAACCCGTCACCTTCGGTATATGGGGCCAGAGCCCTACTCGCTGAGCCACAGGCACCACCCAAATTATGTTACTATTGAAAGATTTGTTATTGTCTTAAAAATAGATACAATGCATTTTAGAGGGGTACAGGCAGAACTTACTAAATGCAGAATACAATGTCTTCATCCAATAACTAAGAAAATGCCATGAGGGCTATACTGAGCAATTTGATGAAAACATTTCAGATTGTATATGAAATCAGCACATTGTGCCCCTTGATTGCACTAGTGTACGCAGCTATAATTTAATATATATATATGAAAAAAAAAGAGGCTTAGGGAGGCAATGAGAAAACACACCCAATTGACACCTGACTCCATAGAGGGTCAGATTATCTTAAAAGACAAAATTTATCACTCAAGTGGCTCCAGACATTCAAAGAAAACCCCAGAAATTGGCTCTAGGCCCAGACCATAACCTGGAGAATCTTCTTAAATGCCCACTATGATCTTTTATAACTGAGACCTGGAGAGAAAGGAGGAAAAAGAGAGAAAGGAACAGAAAAGAATGACAGGTCTAGTAATGGCACTCCAACAAACAAGCAACCCTCAGGGGCAGAGGGAAACCAGAGGAGCTAAAAACAAGTGCTTCCAATGTGGTCAGACTGGCCACTTCAGAAAAGACTGCCCCAGCAGCACCACTGGCTGGGCAAGCCACCTGGCCCCTGTCCAGAATGCGAGGGTGACCACTGGAGGGTGGCCTGTCCCCAGAGGCAAAGGCCTCCTGGGACAGTGACCCCATTGGAGCCTAAACTGGACTGAGGGTGCCTGGGGCAAATTCTCATGGCTGCAGCTTGTGTCATCACCCCTCAAGAGCCCCATGTTTGCCTTATAGTGGAGCGCCAGGAGAGAAAATTTCTTTTGGACACTGGAGCAACCTTTTCTGTATTTCTCTCTAACCCTGGTCTTTTATTTCCCAAATCCATACCTATACAGGGGGTATCTGGAAAGCTGGTTACCAAATTTTTCTCCCAGCCTTTAAGGTGCAATTGGGATGACTTGCTGTTCTCTCATGCCTCCCTAATCATGCCTGAAAGTCCTGCTCCCCTTTTGGGGAGGGACATACTAACTAAAACAGGAACTTTTCCCTCCTGGAGATTTAGTCATGATCAAAACTCTTCCCTCTAATTCACCTTCCCTAACCTCAACTTGGGAAATCCCCTTTTCTGTTATCTTGTCTTCTTCTACAACTGTTAAAGTTATAGGAGTCGATTCCTGTATACATCATTCACGAGTAAAATCCTGGAACCCTCCATCTTCAACGGAGGCAGACAATGAAGACAGCCAACCACAGACCACCTACACTTGTGAGCCAAAAGACAGTTTGAAGTTATCATTTAGGAAAGAGCAAGAAAAATCCTTATATGGATTTCTTTCAGCATCACTGAATAAGTGCTTCTGACTTGACGCTGTTCTACCTTTACCTATCACTGATTATACTAATCAGATTTATGTTTTCCAGAAATGTCATCAAGCCACAGGCAATAAAGATGGTTCCAGTCCATGAACCCCTGTATCACTCTCCCTCCGGAGAAACCCTAACTGCCCCCTTCTATCATCGCCCGATTCAGCAGGAAGCAGTTAGATCGAGTCTTCGCCCTTTTTCCCTAACAGCAGTTAGAGTTTCTACTTGGAGAAGGAGAATTGATGCAGGACATTTGGCGCCCTAGCCAGCTCAGCGGAGCTAGTGGACCTGCTGCCTCCTCCTTGGCGGTGTCAGATCTCTGGCAGCCAGCTGAAGAACCAGCAGGCTGGATGACAGGCAAGGAGGGGGCCCTCCAACCCCCACCAGAGGCTCCAATAGCCAAAAAGGCTGGACAACTGCCGAGGAGACACCTGTGCTTTGGTGTCTCCTTCACTTTACACTTAGGACTAAATGTGGAACCCCCATTTCCTATGCCTAGGTCAATTTCATGTGACTGTCCTAGGCCTCAATTCCATGAATGGACTGTGTCTATTCATCAATACATTCATTCACTTTCCCCCGGTGGAAGGGACTGTGTTCATTCATTGATACATTCATTCGCCATGCCCTCGGTGGAAGGGACTGTGTTCATTCGTTTCCTGGCCAAGGAACCCATACACCTATATATACCTCGAGACTAAAAGCCTAAAGGGGGAGATGGGGAAAGAGCGGGAGAGAAACAGAGAGAGCGTTTCTCTCCCCACTTGAGTTCTCTCTCTCTACCAGGAGCTTTAGTGTTTTCTGTATTCTTTTCTGTAAATAAATTCTTACCACTGGGGGGAAAATTTTTTAAGTAGTAAAAGAAAAAAAAATAGATACAATGAATGAATAAATTTTTAATTTAATTCATTAATAATTTAATTTATTTATTGGTTTTTAATTTTTGCAGCTTTAATTTCTAGGGTAAATATGCTCTTTGGGAAGCCTCAACAATTTCTAGAAGGATCAAGTCTCAAAAAGTTTGAGAGGCATTGCCCTGATTCAGGGATCAGCAAACTTCTGTAAATGGCCAGATTCTAGATATTGTAGGCTTTGAGATTTAAGAGGCAAAACAGAGGCTATTTTATAGGTAATTTCATTAATGAAAGAAAAAAGAAATTTCCATAGGATTTGTTTCAATCATTTAAAAATGTACAAATCATTCTTAGCTCCTGGTTCCATAGAAAATCAGGACGTCGTGGGCAAGACTTAGTGTTGCGGGCTGTAACTCTGACTTACTCTTGATTTCCAAGTCCCAGACTCTCTAGAGTTAGATGTTAATGAAAGGATGGTTTTGGTCTTGATAGTGACATAAGAGAAAAATTATGAACTCATACTTTTTTCAGTACGGGCTAAAAATTAAGCACTCTCTCGCTATCTCTGACCTTGGCCTCTCTTGCTAGCAGGCACCCTCTGGGGTTCTATATTCACAAATCCCTGAAAAGAGCAGATGGAAATGAAATGTGAATCTTTCTTTTTGCATCCACCAACTCACTACTTTTGAGAACCGTTTCTCAGGCTTGGAGCTCCTGGACAAACAATAGAGTTTGTGAGTGCCAGTTCTCAGGACCAGAAAACGCCCAGTGATAAATATGTCTTCAGTAGCAAGACAGCTGCCTATCATAAGCCACTAAGAAAGCAGGAGCACTTTTACACTATCCTATGAATTGGCTACAATGATTTTTTTTTCTCTTTGTCCCCCTTAAATTCACATGCCACTGGACCTCAGGGTTGGCATTTCTTTTCCTTCTTTGGGATGCCAGGCGTCTCCCTGTTCTCTTTTCTTTCTCTTTCCCCATTCTCTCAGTCTTTCTCTCCTTCTAAGGAGATAAAATAAATTTTATACTTTTTATTTTAATCTTCTCCTCCGTGCTGTGAGCACCTACTAAGCTTTCCACTCTATCAGTTACAGTTAACTTTTAGAAGAGTAATAAAGCTGTAAATTATTTTGGTTCACTAGAAAAGATAACACCAAAGGGTAGAGTTTCATTGCCTTGTAGGTAGGACATTAGCCAGCTTCATATCTAAGTTGGTAATCTTACTCCAACAATTCTTTTTATCCACTACAGATAGATGATAGATAAGGGATAGATCAGTTTCTCATGTTCGTTACCATCCTACTGGCCCTCTCGTTAATGGACTAAATAAATTTTTGACACATGCTCACTTTATCTTTGGATGAGAATCATGGTTTTGACTTTTTGCAAATTGCCTTGGACATCATCACCTCCACTCACCGAGGAAGTAAGCATCTGATCAGCGGGATGGGAAGAGAGAAAGGTCAGAAAGAGTGTAACAAGGATTTACACTCTAACTCCCTTCCCAACAAGGGATTGAGCTGCTCACTCCCACAAAGTATCTGGGGAGACCACATAGTGTAGGAGAAATCTGAGAATTCAGGGGCTTGTTCTCTGGATCTTAGGGTACAGTAGCTCAGATGGTGCACTGCACAACTCCAGACATTGCCAGTCCCACAGACTACAAAGTGAACATCGCCTCCTGAAGAAAGGTAGCTCTGATAGATGTTTTACTTCTCAGGGCTCAACAGAAGACCATGTGATCTCCTGGAGAAGGGCAAAGGACTCTAAGGAGGTGCCACCAGGTGGGAAGGGAGGGCCAATTAGCCTAGCTGAGAAGGGAATGTGGAGGGAGTATTCTTTTTTTTTTTTTCTGAGACAGAGCCTCAAGCTTTCACCCTGGATAAGTGCTGTGGCATCACAGCTCACAGCAACCTCCAATTCTGAGGCTCAAGCGAGTCTCTTGCCTCGGCCTCCCAAGTAGCTGGGACTACAGGCGCCCACCACAACGCCCGGCCATTTTTTGGTTGCAGCCATCATTGTTTGGCGGCCGGGCTGGATTCGAACCCGCCAGCTCAGGTGTACGTGACTGGTGCCTTAGCCCGTTGAGCCAAGGGTGCTGAGCCAGGGAGTATTCTTGAATGCAACCGAATTATTATCTCCGAAAGACCAAGTTTTAAACCCAAAGTGACTGATACACTTTGATTCGCAAGATAATTTTCTATAATCAGTGGAAATGGTGGCTTGTGGGCAAGTTGAATCGAGCGATAGACAAGCAGAGTCACGTTATGTGTGACTAAATCTGCAACTCACCTCACACCCACCCAGGCAACAAATGCACAACCATCTACAAGACACACACGTACACACGTGCACAGCACCACCTCCCCCACCCCCACAGGCCCCAGGCCTCGCTCAGGACCCGTCTCTCAGCCTGCCACGGCACGCCCTGGGAGACTCCAGGCCAGGGCTCCTTGAACCCTCTATAGGAGCCATGTGGCCCCCTGACACTCAGCCAAGCCAAGAAAAACACCAACTCAAAAGGAAAATGAGAAGAAACATAAAAATCTCATACCCAGCGTAGAATTCAGTGCAACTATATCTTTCACACTGGCTTCTGTCAAAAGGAAATGAACAGACAAATAAACAAGGACAAAATGAATAAAAATAAAATGCAAAAAAATTAAAAACAGAGGAGTCTATCAGAGCTGGCCTTGTCTGAGATTTACCCTAGATACCCCCGTCCCACCCTTCAGTCCTGGCTCTGGGTCACTGGGGAGCCCACGCTGAGTGCCTCCCAGCCCCGGCAGGTGGCTTTCCCAGGCCTTGCCCCCATCTCATCTCCCCCAGCCTTGCCAGGCTGACCCCACATTCCCCTCCCAGTACTGACCCAGGATGACCAGGCCCTCGGGGTCCACCTCGTACTCGGTCCTGTAGCGGGCGGGGGCCGAGCTGTTGGCCGTGGACAGCAGCTCCTCCACCAGCAGTGCCCGCACCACCTCAGGGCCCAGCATTGGCCGGCGGTGCTCGGGGATTTGGAGAATGAACCAGAAGAAGCAGGTGAGGGGTCCTTCCCTAAGATAGGCAGAAGTGAGAGGGGCCAGGGAAAAAGCCTGAAGTCTGGCTCCGCCCAGCCCCAGGTCCGGTTGGGGAGAAAACCAACGGCAGCGCCATGCACACTGAGCGCTCACTACATCCTAGGCAGTTGCTCTCCCTCCTTCTGTGCAACCTCTGAGGAAGGTGCCTTCCCCATCCCCATCTTACAGATGAGGAAACTGAGGCACAGGAGGTTGGCTTGTGTGCCACAGTCAGTGCTGTAAGTGGTGGGGCTGCTTGCTCTTAATTCTTCCCAACCCCCATGGCCTCATGCCTGCCTGGCCCTTGATTAGCCCGTCACAGTCTTCCTCTAGTATAACCCTACCACACCCATTCTACAGATGAAGAAACCAAGCTGAGTAAAGGGAGGTCACATGCGGGATGCCGGTTTCCTTCTCTGTGCCTTAGTTTCCTCATTTTAAAAATGGCATCAGAAGCCCAAGGGGTCCCCTCGCATTTTTTGAGTCTGAGGTTCTAGCATGGGCTGGTAGGGGCTGGGGACAACTCACCCAAAGGCATAGACAGAGCTGGAGTTGTAGTAAGTTCCCAGGCGGGTGCTGGCAAGGAGCTCCTTGAGCTGTGAAGAGGGAAGACAGAGCCCCCTGGGGACTCTGCATGGGGCACATAGCGCCAGCTTCCTACCTTTGCTCCCGTGGTAGCCCTGCTTAACACAGGAGCCTACAGGTGGAGAGGCCTGCTCATGGTCAATCAGTGATCAGTGCCCAGCCTGGGGACAAACCTCATGCCCTGCCCACGTTTTTCTCCTTCCCCCACACCTGTCTCTCGCCTCCACCAGAACTCCCAGTGTCCTATTTGCCCCTTGTCAAGGTCACTCCCCAACTCTGAAGTGCCCCACTGGGCTCTTGGGTCCCCCTGCCCCCAGCAGCCTGGGACACAGCTCCTGCTCTCATGGGGATCTCAGCTGGTTGGAGTGTTTTCACATTTCCAACTACAGCGCCAAGGTAGGCAGGGACTCCTGAGCCCTTTCAATGGCATGGAAATGTTATGGCCATGTTATTCAATCTCATACCAACCTTGAAAGGTTCCTAGGGCCAGGCCCTGTTATTACCCCTACTTTATAGAGAAGGAAGCAGCGGGCCTCAGGTGGGGCCCCCCAGAAGCAGACCCTATGTCAGGGACATGAGGCAGAGGTTTATCTGAAGGTGTTTCAGGAAAAAAATAGTTGGGAAGGGAGCGGGACAGGAAGGGTTCAAAGCAACCCGGGCTGCTTTTTTTTTTTTTTTTTTTTTTTTGAGATAGAGTCTCAAGCTGTCACCCTCGGTAGAGTGCCATAGTGTGATAGCTCACAGCAACCTCAAACTCTTGGGCTTAACTGATTCTCTTGCCTCAGCCTCCCAAGTAGCTGGGACTATAGGTGACCGCCACAATGCCCAGCTAATTTTGTTGTTGTTGTTGTTTCAGTTGTCATTGTTGTTTTAGCTGGCCCGGGCTGGGTTTGAACCCACTAGCCTTGATGTATGTGGCTGCGCCCTACCCACTGGGCAACAGGACCTGCCCAGCCAACATGGGCTGTTAAGGTGTGGGCTTGAGCTGCTGGGTATCTGAGGCTCAGCCCAAGAGAGCACCCCAGGAAACAGCATGGGACAGCCTCAGAACTGGCTCCGAGCAGGGCCAAGGAACTTGGGGTATTTATCCCCACTCCCACTCTTGTGGCTGAGGGGTGCCACTGAGAATAACTTCCTGGCATTCTGGCCTACACTGCTGGGCCGGGGTCCTGTGGCCCAAGTAGAAAGTGCTAGTAGCAGACCAGCCCCATGCACTGAGCTACTGCCCAGTGAGGGAAGGGCAGGTGGGGTTCCTAAAGCAGCAACTGCTCTGTGGCTTTCCCTAAGGCCACACATTCTCTGCCCTAGTAAGAGGTACCAGCAAGTGCCTCTGACTTTCCCGCCACCTTAGACCACGTCCCTTTCCTGGTACACAGAACAGGCCATGCTCTGGGAGTGTGCTCCAGATGGGCTGCCCATTGGCTTGACCTGATTGCACCCCTCCCCCTGCCTTCTTGCTCCGTCAGTCCCTTCATCCCATCTCTGAAATCCTTTCCTACCATCTTCTGGGCTTTGGCGGTTTCACTGCGAAAGGCACTGGACTCCCGGTGGGCGAAATCCTGGGAGAAGTGGCGATTGAGCACCCGGAGGCTGCCCGCGTACACCTGGCTGACTGTCATCTCTGCCTTGTACCCTGCCCAGGAAGAATACAGCAGGGTTAACCGAGGAGGCGGGTGAGAAAGGCTCCTGCTTCTCCCATGCCTTCTCCTGCCACCCCCAACCTCAGTGACTCAGCCTCCATCATCATCGTCATCATCATCCTTGTCATTGACATTTGCATCATGGCCATCCAAAGTTTCTTGGATGACAAACTGGCGGTACGGTGCCAGGGAGGAGAGTGGCCCGCAGATGGTGGTGGCTCACAGGTTTACAGTGAAAGGCCGACACAGTGACCAGTGCAGGACATGAATGGCAGGAAGTCCAGGAAACCCATACAGACCCAGAAGGCCAAGGTTGTGGGTCAGCATCTCTCTGCAGCCTTCCATTCACCAGGCTGTCCGGTACGAGCTAAGCATGCACTATGTGGGGTGCACTAGTTGATCCTTATTCCAGTAACCACCCAGCATGTGGGATCCATCCATGAGGAGGGCCACCAAGGAAAAGCACAGGGTGCTATTAAGGAGACATGACAAAGAAATCCAGCAGGCAAGAATGACCCTCCAGCTGAGACGTGAGGTCTGGGGGACCATAATAGAGAAGACAAGGGGGAAGGAAGTACCTTTAAGGCCAAAGGGTCTGAATGTGTGCAGGCCCGAGGCAGAGGGGCCCGTGAGCAGGGGGCTCTCAGTTGGTGTGACTGGAGCAATCACAGAAGGGGAGGGACAGAGAGGCTGGGGCACCGGCAAGGCAGGTTTTAGTCTTTATCTGATGAACAAGGGAAACCGCAAAAGATCGGGGATGATGTCATCAGATTTCTGCTTCACTAAGACCATTTTGACTGATGGGAAGACAGCAGATTCACAGCCCCGGGTTATACCCCTCTTTACTCATTTATTCTTTTACTCACGTTTATTGAGGGACTGGTCTAAAGCATGTGCGAATGTATCAAAATGACAGCGACAGAACAACACTGCTCTCTCTCAAGTTCTAGTCCAGCGAGGAAGACAATAAAAAGCATGCTCAGTGTGTACAGGTAGAGCCAGGGAGTGCCATGGAAACCAGGGACTGGAGTGGTGGAAGGGCAATGTGGGGGCCAGAGATGAAGGTAGTGCCTATCTTTGCAAGAGCAAAGGCCCTGAGGCGGGGGTTTGTGCTGTTTGAAGAGCAGTGAGGAGTGAGAGCAGGAGAAGGGGAGGGGAAGGGCACGGCCACGCAGGGCACGCCAGCCCTGGGAGGACTTGGGCTTTTACCCTGAGTGAGATGGGAGTCTCAGGAGTTTTAAGCAGAAAAGTTAGGTGACTAGATTTGCTTTATGAAATGGTCTCTCTGCTGTTACACAGAGCAAGGCCCTAGGGAGGCAAAAGCAGTGGCAGGGGGCTGCGGGAAGGTGACTGCAGTCATGCAGGTGAGAGCCCAGCAGCAGTAGCACGGCCTGGTCCCAGTAGGGGAAGCTACTAGTTCAGATGGTTCCCAAAGTGCCTCCTCTATCCCTGGCCAGGAGGTGGGGTGGGGGTGGGGGCTGTTTGCTTCCCCCAGTTGAGGTTGGGTCCTCAGTCCCACAGAACTCCTGGCCTTCCAAGCCAGTGCCTTGAGCTTTACCCTAAGATTAATTATCCGGCTACCCAAGGAGGCCTCTGTAGCCTTGTGCTATTTGGGGCACTGGCTTCCCGCCAGTGGTGAAATGCACACAGCATCTCTTCCCTGCCCGTGTTGCTCAGCTTTGAGTAGAATCTCTATGAGTCACTGCAAGTGGGTCCATGTCCGACTCAGGCTTCCCAATAGCATCACCCCTAGAGTCTCCCTACCCTGACCCCCTTTGGAGCAGAGGTGCCTAGGTAGATTTATCTCCACTGATCCAAGGCTGATCCCTGGGTTCCTTTCAACAGACCTGCAATTCCACCAGGAGATTCAGGCAGTGAGATTACTGTCTAACTCGGGCAGAATGTTTAATGGGGTTAAATGTTTAATGGATTCTCGCTCACTTGGGTGAGCGGGGTTGTCCCTGCTGTAGCTTCCCAGTCCCTCAGCTTCCTCTATCCTAGCACGTGCTGTGTTAGTATAATTGTCCTGTCTAACTCCCCATCTAACTCACCAGGGCAGGGCTGGCCCCAGAATCTGGCACACAGGAGGTACTCGGCACAGAATGAATGAACGGGTCTTCTAAAGTGTGCAGGGAGCATTTTTACGATCGCTATCTACTGTGGTTTTTCATTACTTCCCACTGCCAAGAGCTGAAGGAAAGAGATACTGTCTCCATTGGTTTCAAAGAAAGACAGCAGATGCCCAAGAGCATTTTATTCTATGAACCCATCCATGGAAGGCTAGATGAATGGGCCCCCAGTGTGGGCCCATTTCTCCTGGGGCTCCAGGGGACTGATTGAGGGCTGTGATATCAGGGAGGGCGGGCCAGGGTTAGAGACACAGGAGAGGCTCCGAAGGTCAACTGCTCTCTGACTCTCCCCTTCCTTCCCCATTCATGCTGGGCCCTGGAGACCCAGAGCAGATAGAGCTGTAGCCCCCACCCTGGAGAAGCACCCAGGCTGGATTCAGTGAGCAGAGGCACTAATTGACAGCAGGCATCACCAGTGCCTCTGGGCCTCCTCCAAGCTTGTGGGTGGCTCTGAGGGTCAGGGCAACCCAGAAGGACTGCAGGCAAGGGGAGAGGGCAGCATTCACAGTACTTAAGCTTACTGGTTTACAAAAACTGGTGCTAAGAAAGCCCTCCTTTTCCAGCCAGTGGGGATCTGCAGGGCACTTGGCCCAAGCAAGGAGCAGACCCCAGCCACAAGACCTGGAACTGAGTCCAGCGGCATTGTCACTGTGAGGGACACAGAGGGAGACTCAGAGAGAGGAAGGGCCTTGCCCAAGGTCACACAGCAAGTTGCTAAGCATTGACAGACCACAGACCTAGGATCCAGGTCTGTCCTGCTGTGCCCGCCATGGCCTTCCTCATCCCCCCGTCCCCCCGCCAGGTGTCTCTCCCAGGGGGCCCACACCATTACCTAGGAAGTACCAGAGCAGCACTCCCACTGACGCCAGCACGACCAGGGCCAGCCACAGGGGCGCCAGGCGGAGGTAGTTCTGGGCTTTTCTCTTGGTGTCCTCAGGGGACTTGAACACCCTCTCCGGCTCTGCTTCCTCTCCATCACCTCCATCGCTTTGCCCGCCAGCCGCTTGGGGGGCTTCAGCCATGGGCATCCTGGCAGGGAAACGGAGCAGAGTTGGAGACAGGCTGGCATTTGTGAGGAGGCTTTGCTGAGCACCAACGGTGCGCGGGAGCAAGACAGCACCCCTGCCTTTTGGAGTGGCAGGGTGACAACCCCAGGTGGCAGTGACAGTGGGCACTGAGCCAGTTCACAGAGAGGAAAGCAGGTCTTAAGAGTGGCTTGCACAGAGCTGGACTCACGAAGCCCCCCTTCCTACCATCTGTGCTCCTACAGTCAGAGGACAGGCAGGTTCAGTGCCTGAACCTATGAACGCCAAGCCCCGGGGCTGCACCTCACACAAGTACATGAGGTACGAACGCATATACATGTCGGTCTGCTTCTCTTCCCCTCACTTTCCTTCCAGAAAGGGAATGCTTTTCTGTCTCTCAATCACCATCATGGCCAATGTCCTTAGCTACCAGAACCCGGAGCCAGCACTGTGCTGGGCCAGGGACCGCCTCCTTCAGGGTTACCGTCCCTGTCTCCTCACTACTCTCTCCAAGTCTCCTGGGCTGAAGAAGGGGACAAATAGCTAACATTCATTGACTGCAGCAGTTCTCACTCTGGGGGTCGCGACCCCTTTGTAACAAATACATCGTGGCATTAGGAAGGTTGAGAACCATTGATTTAACGCCTTCATGAAAGATTTCACATTTAATCTTCAGGTCCTGGGGATTGGAGACCAACCCTGTGTGCTTTTCTACCTTGGGCCCACTCTGTAAGGGCACTTTCCAGTCATTATCTCATTTAAAGCTCTGCTTCCTTCTAGAGGTTCTGTCCCCATTGGACAGATAAGGAAACTGAGACCCAGGGGGCTGTAGCAACAGTTCAGTCTAGGGTTTTCCTAGCCTCAGTTTCCCAATGCCATTCCAATATCTGGTGTTCACTACCAGCTACATCTTACAGATGAAAAAAATTGCAGCCCAGAGAGGCTAAGCCACTTGCCCAAGGTCACACTGCAGGTAAGTGGGGGTCCAGTCCAGGTGCCCGACTCTCTGTTCTTCCCACTATTTTGGGATGCCTCTTGCAAATAAGCTGTTAATTAACAATTGGTGAATAAATAACTGAATGTCACCTTTCTCAGCGCTCAGGACTGAAGCTCTGTCGTCAGACCCATCTAAACAAACATCTGAATGTCTTTGTCCCCTGGGCAGGTTTGCCCACACCCCAGAGAAGGCCCTTCACCCACCCACCTACCACACAGCAGGGGTCCAAGACCACTGGGAGGTTTGTCTCCTCTTACTACATCTGTAAATGCCACCTGCTGCTTCCTTTGGGCTCATCTTGGGTTATTCCTGAAAATGTGGCTCCTCGGTGATGCTCCAAGTTCTCCCAGATGCGTGTGCGGGGCCCCAGCCTTCCTCTGTCCTCCCTGCCCCCTGCAGCTCCTCTTGGCACTCTTCCCAGCTAAGTTTCTCTGGCAGCTCGCCACAGGGACCCTGTTGAGTGGCTTCCAACAGATGCAAGGAATGGAGAAACCACAGGGCGTTCTCGCTGGGCAGGGCTGTCCTCTCCACCCACTAGCTGTAGGATAGTCAGCCCTACATGTGGGAAGGACCCTACCGGCTTTTAGGGGGCCAGGGACTTGTAAATGTACTGCCATAGGTGGGAAAGCCTCATGCACTCCCCTAAATGTCCACAGTGTCCCTGGTGAGAAACAGGCGAGCGACAGGTGAGAAACAGGAAGTGCAGGGCTGCCTCTTTGTCCTGGGCTGGGCACCTGTGTCTGTGGTGGCTGTCCTAGAGTGGTGGGCCAGCTCTCACCCTCTCTCCACCCGAGGAGGCCACACCCCTCTTTAACTCTGAGTGTGAACCACCAAGGAGCTGTTTGGGGATGACTCCTAGAGCCACGGGGACTCGGGAATAGAGGCCACAACACTTGACCGTGATTTTGACTGTTTCCGGTGCTTTATCCACACTGTCACGTGAGCTTTGCACAGAGCCCACGGATTCTCTGGTTATTCCTGATTCTGATCTAGGACCATGGGGGCACCTTTCAGAGAGGCCACCAGAGCCAGAGCAAAGCCCTGGCAGGAGCTACTATAACTGAGTGTCTCTGAGGAGAGTGGAGCAAATCCCCTCCTCACGTACAAACCCACACAGACGGCAGAGACACGTCGAGGGCTAGACACACATCTATTCATGACACAGAAACTCATAGATGCACACCTTCACTTCATGCATACATGCGTGCACACACACACTCGCACACACACCCCAACTGGGGCCCATGAGCCCAGAGTTCAGTGCCAAGGTCAGTAGATGGGTGCGATGGGGGGCTCTGTGCCTGTTTCCCACAGCGGGAGGTCAGGGGAGAACCTGGGTGTGGAGAGGGCAGCGTGTCCAGTCCTGTGGGTGGGGGTAGGGTGCTCATTTGGCTAAATCAGGCCTCTCCCCTCCCCCTGTCCCTGCCGGCCTGAATCCCAAGCCACCCTACTGCCAGCCCCACCTCCACACACCTGGCCTTGCTCCACTGTGTCTCCCCAGCCCAGCTCTGTGGACCCCTCACCTTCTGCTCACTGGGCACTCTCTGGCTGATGAGGTCCTGCAGACCTGGTCTCAGAGCAGGGGAGGTGGCTCAGGCCCCAGAGGCCAGGCCTAGCTCTCAGAGTAGATGCAGTCACCAGGTCATGCCTAGGTCCTGGTCCCATGTCCTGGAGACCCCCCCACTTACCTTTGGGAGTGACAGGTAGGTGCACGGCCTGCACGCAGGCCTCGGGAGCCTCTGTTTGTCTAGGCCAAGGTCTCCCAACCCCCGCCTGGCCGGCCTGCGCTGGATCAATGGCCTGGAGCCATGGCCATGGTGTCTGGCCCTTGTCCCCTGTGGCCTGTGGCCCCAGGCTCCATGGGCTTCCTGCTGGACCCAGGACAGCACTGTGACTGAGCACACATAAACAGGCCGGAGGCAGGAGACAGGCAGTGCCCGCCCCGTGGCACCCCGGAGGCTGGCGGGCAGGTGCAGGAGACCTGAGCTCTCCCCCGGGGCCCGTTGCCTGGTGACATTCCTGCCTGGTTACAGCCCCCGGTCCCCGAGAGCATGAGGTGGGGGACGCCAGGACTGGGGGCTGTGCAAAGGCCCATGCAGGTAAGAGCAGGGACTCACGTCCTGTGCTTACCTGTACAGATGAGACCAGAGGAGCCATGGGCCCAAGAAAGAAAAGAGGCTGGGCTCATGCAGTCTGGGGACCGAAGAGGAGAAAGTGGAGGTGGGGGTGGGGCTTGCCGCCATTCTCAATTTAGCTGGCAATTAATTGAATTCCTGCCTGAGCCTTAGCAGTGGCCCCTGACCACCTGTGGCTCTTGGGCCCTCAGGATGTGGCTGCACAGGTGAGATGCACGCCAGGCTTCCAACACTGAGCACAAACAAAGGATCGCAAAACTTTCCAGATCGACTGTGAGTCGAAATGATAACATTTGGGCTGTCTTGGGTTGAATAACATTTATCATTAAAATTAACTTCACCTGCTTCTTTTTGCAGGATTTAAGTGACTACTAGAAAATTTACGAGTGTGACTGACACTGTTGCTCTGTGGCAGTGCTGCTGCAGGGATGGGTGACCTGCGTGTGCACTAAAGCATAGGCACCTGGGTTTCCTGGGGTGTGGACTGGTGTTTGTGTCAGTAAGGGGTTAAAGAGTGTGTGTTCTGAGGCCAGAGTGTGGACTGTGAGGTGTGTGTGGAGTGTGAGGTGTGTGGAGGTGTAAGGTGTGGGGAGTGTGAGGTGTGTGGAGTGTGAGGCATGTGTGGACTGTGAGGCGTGTGTAGAGTGTGAGGTGTGAGTGCAGTGTGAGGCATGTGTGGACTGTGAGGCATGTGTGGAGTGTGAGGTATGTGGGGGATGTGAGGTGTGTGGAGTGTGAGGTATGTGGTGTGTGAGGTGTGTGGAGGTGTGTGGAGTGTGAGGTGTGAGTGGAGTGTGAGGCGTGTGTGGACTGTGAGGCGTGTGTGGAGTGTGAGGTGTGTGTGGAGTGTGAGGTGTGTGGTGTGTGAGGTGTGTGGAGTGTGAGGTGTGTGGAGTGTGAGGCGTGTGTGGAGTGTGAGGCATGTGTGGAGTATGAGGATGAGGTGTGTGTGGAGTGTGAGACATGTGTGGAATGTGAGGCATGTGTGGAGTGTGAGGCATGTGTGGAGTGTGAGAGGTGTATGGGGTGTGACGTGTATGGAGTCAGGAGTGTGTGGAGTGTGGGTGCCTATGGGTGGGACAAGTTGGGGTTTGGGGTGCGCTCTGTGGCGAGGCTCACGCCGTCTCTGCGATGCCAGCAGGATTGTCAGTGTAGGAACCCGGGCAGGTTTCCTGACTTGTGAGCAGTTTCCTCGTCTGGAAAATACAGAGAATTAGGCCCTACTTGATAACAAGAAAAGGTGAGCGCGAAGGCCCAGTATTGTACGGGGTGCCCAGGAGAGTATCCTCCTGTTAACAGGGTGACACCCTGGACATTGAGGCCAGGTCAGAGTGTGCACTGCCTGTGTGATGCCTCCCCATGCAGCCCTTCATGTGTGTCTCAGGCACTCATCTCTGGCGTGTACTTTCTGCATCCCTGCGTGTGTGGGTGTGGGTGCACGTGTGTCCTGAGGGGTGGAGGCCCATGCCCACCACATCTGCCCACCAGCTCAGCACAGTGACTTCTCTGTGAGATCAGGGGCTGGGCAGGGCAAGGGGCACACCGTGGGGCTGGTTAGGATCCTGGATGGGGGATGCCTTCCTCCCCTTCTCCTGTTCTTCGGCCCTGCCCATGGGTCTGACCCTGACCTGTGACCTTACCCCACGTCCCTCACTTCATCCTCTCACAATTTTCCCTCATCCTCCAAGCTCCCCTCTTCTCAGGCCCCGCCCCAACCTTGAAAACTTTCCAAGGGACAGGTGCTTGGGAGGGCGCAGGGACAATGTGTGGGGTGGGGCCAAGACACCCAAAGCCCTGCTCTGTGTCCCACCTTGCCCTGAGCAAGGCCAAGAGGCCCAGGCCCCGGCCAGAGCCACCTGGTAGCTGGACGGTCTGAAGAGTGGATCTTACACAATCAGCGTCCTCTGTACTGAGGCTGCCAGATTGATCAGCCATGGCCTGGGGGAGGGGCCTGCCAGGGAGCAGCAAATGGTGAGGGAGTGTTTGAAAGCTCAGGCCAAGGGTCCCCAAGAGCTGTGTGTGGGGGACATCAGGGCTTCCCTCTGTCAACAAGGGTAAGCGTAGGAGCTGCAAGTCGCCAGCCCCTGATCTCGCAGAGAAGCCACTGCGCTGAGCTCGTGGGCAGATGTAGCGTAGGAGCTGCGTAAGTGTCCTGCAGCAAAGGGACAAGTTCACACACAGGCTTTGCTGTTTCCTGGGAATCTGTGGGTCACGCCAATACTGGGCCCCAGGGACAGAGAAGCCACCTGGAGGCCTGCTGAGGTGAGGCTTGGTGGCCAGGGAGGCACAGCAGGCTTGACCCAGCAGGACAAGGAAGAGACCAACTGGCGTCTGCCCACCACACTCTGAGATCCAGTTTAGAGTCACAGGACCTGGCTGAAACCCCAGGCCCTCCTGCTAGTGGCCCGGAAAGACATCCCCAGGCTGCCACGAGATGATAAAGCTGAGCTGTTGGTGGGAGGAAGACATAGGGTGGGCCCCTAATCGAATATGACTGTGTCCTTAAAAAAAGGGACATTTGGAGACAGAAACACACATGTGCACAGGGAGAATGCCATGTGAACGTGAAGGCAGAGAGAGGTGATACTTCCACAAGCCAAGGAACCCCAAAGATTGCCATCAAACCACAGACACTGAGGAACTACCTTGATCTTGGACTTCCAGCCTGCAGAACTGTGAGATGATGAATTCCAGCTGTTTAAGCCCAGTTGGTAGCAATGGGTTGTGGCAGCCCTGGCTTGGCCCTAAGCGATTCTCTTGCCTCAGCCTCTCATTGAGCTGGTGCCAGGTTGATGCTGTGCAGAGCCCGTTTGTGTGTTCACCTTCCTCCCAGGGCTCTGCACACAGCAGACATTTTACTCATTGTCCACTGAAGAGACCAAAGACCCAGATGTCTGCATTTTTTAAATCAGAGACCTTCAGGCAACATGGTGGAGTGCACCATGGGGCTGGAGGGCACCTCTCTGAGCTCAAGGACGGCCCTGGCTGTAAGACCTCCAATAACCCAGGCTGTAGGTACAACACCCTTCCCCTTCACCAAGTCACAGCACTTATTCTCGGAAATCGTCCACTTTAGTGGTTTACTCCCTTCCCTCCCACTGTCCCCACCCTCTTTAGACTGTGAGCCCTGTGAAGTCAAGGCCTTGTCTATCTTGCCCCTCATTAGATCCCAGCCTAGAACAGTGCCTGGCACACGGGAGGAATAAATGTTTGCTGAGTGACCCAATAACAGTTACTACTAACTCCTTCGATGACAACGCAGCAAAGATTTTTAGAGCAGGGCTTTTCACAAACATAGCCGATCACATAGGTGCCTCAAGTCCAGGCATTAGAGTGAGAATATGTGTCTCCACTCAGTAGAAGACGAGACAGAGGGTCTGAGAGGAGATGTTGACCTGCTCCAGGTCCCACTGCAGGAAGAACAGAGCCTCTGGCCTGCTCTCTTTGATAGGGAATGTTGTGTTTCCAAATTATCACAAACCGGGGGGCTTAAAACAACAAGAATTTATTCTCTGACAGCTCTGGGGCCAGACATCTACAATCAAAGTGTTGGCATGTTCCTTCCTTCCCTGAACTTTATTCACAATTCTTTTTTTTTTTTTTTTTTTGTAGAGACAGAGTCTCACTTTATTGCCCTGGGTAGAGTGCCGTGGCGTCACACTGCTCACAGCAACCTCTAGCTCCTGGGCTTAAACGATTCTCTTGCCTCAGCCTCCCGAGTAGCTGGGACTACAGGCGCCCGCCACAGAGCCCGGCTATTTTTTTGTTTTGCAGTTCAGCCGAGGCCGGGCTTCAACCCGCCACCTTCGGTATATGGGGCCGGCGCCCTACTCGCTGAGCCACAGGAGCCACCCTTTATTCACAATTCTTAAAAGTTGGAAACAACTCAAATGTTTATCAACTGGTGAATGGATAAAGAAAACGTGGTACATGCATAAATAAACAACTACTCAACAATAAAAAGCGATGAATTACTAATACATAAAACAGCACAGAAGAATCTCAGAGGCATTACACCAAGTGAAAGAAGCCAGACTCAAAAAGCTTCATAATACACGATTCCATTGATATAACATTTTAGATGTGACAAAACTATAGGAGAAGACACCAGATCAGTGATTGTCAGTGGCTGGGGAAGGGAAGAGGGGACCGATTGCAAAGGAGCTCAGAACTTCCTGTGGTGATGGAACGATTCTACATTTGATTGTGGTAGTGGTGACATGATTGTATTCATATCATAGAAATATAACCTTAGAAGGATGAATTTCACTCAGGCAAATCATACCTGAACAAATATATGTGTATATATATATATATATATATATATATATAATACATAAAAATCCCTCTCAAATAATAATAATAGTCCCTTTTCTCTTTCATTGCCAGAGGAGTTAGCATAGCAGCTAAGGTGACAGGCAGGGTGAGGAGTTGAAGAATCATCAGGGGTGGGGTATAGTGGCTCACCCCTGTAACCCTGGCCCTTAGGGAGGGCTGGAGGATCACCTGAGGCCAGTTCAAGACCAGCCTGGGCAACATAGGGAGACCTCTTCTCTACTAAGAATTTTAAAATTTAGCTGGGCAAGGTGGCATGTGCCTATAGTTCCCACTACTTGGGAGGTTCCTCCCTTAGAGCCTTCAGACAGAGGTCATGGCCATGCTGACACCTTGATTTTGAACTTCTAGCCTCCGGAACTTGGGGAGAATAAATATCTGTTGTTTTAAGTCTCCTGGGAAGCTAATGACCCATCCTAGAACCTAAAAGAGCTCATCCTTCCAGACACTGTCTAGACAGCGTCTGGCTGGGACGCTTAGAGTCTACCCCCTCACCTTCTCACCGCAAACCCTGGGCCTCCCCAGACGGTTTCAGAGATAGAGAGAGAAACACGCAGCTTAGCAAAGAGCATTCTCCAGAGTGGGCTGGACTCTCCCCACTCAAGATGAAGAGGTGAATGTGACATAATGTGGAAATAAAGTCTTTGCAGATATAAGCAAGTTAAGATGAGGTTATATTGGGTTAGGGTGGACCCTGAATTCAATAAAACTAGCGTCTTTATTTATTTATTTATTTATTTTGAGACAGAGTCTCACTATGTCAACCTCAGTGAGGGCTGTAGCATCACAGCTCACAGCAACCTCCAACTCTTGGGCACAAACGATTCTCTTGCCTCAGCCTCTCAAGTAGCTAGGACTACAGGCAACCGCCACGCCTGGCTATTTTTTTTATTGCAGTTGTCATTGTTGTTCAGCTGGCCCAGGCCTGCTTGGTGTATGTGGCTGGAGCTGGTTGCCGAGCTACGGGTGCCGAGCCATGACTAGTGTCTTTAAAAAAGGAAGGAAACTGCACACTGAGACCCAGACACCCAGGGACTTCAATATGTCATGTGGGGGGACAAAATTCAACCCTTAACAGGTGGGGCGAGGGCACAGGAGCAAGCTGTCCAACAATGTGGACCAGTGTTCCAAAGATTCCATGTGGCCCTGAGTCCTCAAGTCACTTCTGAAGCATATTCTCTCTCTACACCTGAGCTGTCACAGAACACAGGTGTGACCTGCACCCTTCCCCCTGCAAGTCTCTGGAGCCTGAGGTGCCCAGTGGAAGGAAAGGACACAGCAGCCAAGCTGCTCACTGAGAACATCTTTCCCAAGGCTGCCTAGCCAGGGACACGTGGGCCACTCTGTCACCTCTGTCCAATGCACGCCACATGCACAACTTGCTTGCTCACGCATTAAAGTGGTGTCAGACCTCAACACGGCCACACAAAAAGAACAAGAAAAACATCGAAAAGGAAAAATAACAAGGCTCAGTCGCTCCTCTGGAAGAAAGCAGCCAAACCTGGGGAGATAGACTGGAGCAGACATCAGGTCCCCTCTGTCTCCCAGCCCTCAGGGGTCCTTAGGGATGTCCCTTAGGTGCTTCAAGAAGCAAGAATGCATCAAAGTGGCCTGCGATTGACCCAAGTATAAGACTTTTCAGGAGTCACTATCTTGGCAGCCCACCTTCCTCTATCCGAACAGGGACTCAAGGTGTCTAAGGGTCCTCTAGACCATAAAATGCTATGAGTTATAATACAGCCAACCAGGCCCAGGACAGGCCTCACCCAGGTGAGAAAAATGGTCATTTCTCCCCATTTGACAGGTGAGAAACTGGAGGCTCAGAGAGTGGTGTGATCAGTTTGAGGTCACCCAACCAGGACACACTGGGAACTGGAATTCAAACCCAGGCCCTCTGACTTCAGAGCTGGTGGCCCTTTCCCAGTGCCGCCCTCCCTGTCTCTGTGTCCCTCCCTCCTTCCCTCTCCACCGTGTCTGTCCCAGCCCAGGGTCCTGGAATCCTGCCTCTGTCTGAAGGTGCCACTGGAACAAACTCACAGGCCCCTCCCTTGCCCCCTTTCTGTTTCCCCAGACAGGCGGTCAGGAATGCGGAATCTGATCAGGGGTTGGGGTTTGAGAGGTGCTGCCTCAAACCACATCCGGGTCACGGAATGGAAACTGCATGTGTCACTCAGTCTGACCTTCTTCTCCACCGCTGTGTCCCAGCAGGAGAGGCTCCTGGGACAGACAGGGCAGACTGAGACTCAGAGAGGGGGTGCCCAAGGTCACACACACTGGAGGCAGAGCTGGGACTGGCACCCAAGAGACATGGTTCCCTGTCCCATGCTCGTCTCAGTATACTGTCCAAAAATCAATTCTAAAAACTAAAATAAAACTAATAATAGTCCCTTTACACAGTGCCTAAGGCCTGTGTGTATGGTAATGATATTTACCATACACACAGAGAGTTTATAAAAATCTCCAAAGGACATAAAATTACAATTTTTAACTTTTTTTTTTTTTTTTTGCAGTTTTTGGCCAGGGCTGGGTTTGAACCCACCACCTCTGGCATATGGGGCCTGGCGCCCTACTTACTGAGCCACAGGCACCACCCACTTTTTTTTTTTTCTTCCAAATGTTGCACCCACAGCCCCTGCTGCAGACAGGCCAGTTTGCAGATCTAGCTCTTGCCCTTAAAGAGATTCCTGTCCAAGATCACAGGCACTTAGGGTCCTCTATGGAGGCTCATTCCTGCTGCCATTTTACAAGGAGCCCCAGCACTTACTCGGGTCTCCCTGAATTCCTCTCTTTTCCCCATAAGCTGTCATCAGGCCTCTGTTGTCTTGGTATACAGAGAGGGTACATGATGCCGGTGGTCTCTGTCCCTTCTTCTGTCCATGGTGTTTTCTCAGAACCTGTAATGCCCTCTTTCCTCCGTTCTTCTTCCCTTTCTTCTCTCCTTCCTATTCACCTGTTTACCACCCCATGCATGCATTCAATGAACAGCCCGCGGCAGGTGTTGGCATTCGGTGATGGATAATGGGGCATGAGGCTGAAGTCCTGGAGAGGAGCACAGCCAGGCTCAGAGAGTAGGGGACTGAGGGACAGCACACCCAACCCAGCTGGGCTCAGGAAGAAATGACCTTTGTAACAAATCCAGTTGGATGGCTTTCTTTTTCTCTATCTAGTGTGCAGACACATTTTACTTGACCCACTTGTTCTCAATTTTTAAAAAATTAGCAGCCAATACTTTAAAATAAGGATGCTTTGAATAAAAAGTGGAATTTCCTGCTTCTCTTACAAATTTAGAAGATCTGGCCTGCCTCCTAACATGGCATCAATCAGTGCTGGCTACCTTGGAGCAATTTCAGTTTGACGCAGACCCCACCATTCCCTATTGTCACACTGGATGGGTTACAAACTTTTACTAGAGTCAAAAGCCTGGGTTTGAGTCTGGGCTCCATGCTTATTAGGCACATGACCTTGAGCTATAGGTTAATTGATCTTGTGTCTCTGTTTCCTCATAGAGACAAAAATCCTAAGTGGCGCTATGGAAATTAAAAGAGACAACTTAGCTAAGGAACTTAGAGCTGCATCTACACCTACTAAGGCTTACTATGTATCACTGTTGCTTTTACCAACCCCAACCCCCCACTGGCATCTGGGTTTGGAATCCCTGCAGCAAAGTTTCATCAATAGTTTCATATTTGCAAAACTCACAAGCAATAGAATTCTGTTGCCAACATGTATGTATTTTTTTTTCCCGGCTGTTTGCTCTAATCAGCATCCTAACAGGTGCTTTTCTACACAAACTGGTCCAAGAATCATTGGACTGTTGGCCAGGGACATCCACTCAAACACTGGGGTTCACCAATACCAAGCCCATTCCAAACAACTCCAGATCTCTCACATGGAAATAGCCAGTTTGAATAGTCCAGCACACATAGTAGGATTTCAACAAACACATCACAATGACTGTGTAATGGGTAGTCTACCAAACATGTCATATTAGGTTCTTCCAAGCAGTAGCTCGTCCTGGGCATTTACAGTTGAGATGGGAGCTAGGGAAAGACTCCAGTGACAAATTTGCTATGTCTTTTTAATCAGCATCTTTCCAGAGGCCACAGAACACACTAGTTCAGCCAAAAGGGAGCTTAGAAGTAACAAAGATCCTTCCTCTTTGCCTCCTTCACCCCACTTTAGAGAAGAGAAGACTGATCTCTTCATCAAAGGGACCAAGTGGGACGGAACTGGAGACATATACTGCCCTTGTCCTGGACTCAGCCAGCGGCAGGTAACACAGCTGGATTTGGGAGGGAGAGGAAGACTGCAGAGCTGTCCTTCAGCACTTCCACACCTCCTAGATGTCTGTCACATCTAGGCCACACTCAAAGCGCTATCTATCCCACCCCAGACCTATCCAGGTGCTTGGGGGAGCTGGGCCATCAGGAACAGGAGGCTGGGTAGGCAAGAGTGGCGGAGACCCCCACCCCATGGTGGCATCCAGCTTAGCCCTGCCCCAAGCAGCATCACCCTGAAAGCAGCTGCATATCCGAGAGGCAAGTCAGTGCCACCCACACCTGCAGCCCCTGGGCTGCCGTCACAGCCCTGTCACCTACTAGCTCCTCAACAAGCCTCTCCTCTCTCCTGAGTACTTTACATGTACTCACTTCATTATCCTCCTAGCCTCCCCCTTGATGCAGAGGGGGAAACTGAGGCACAGAGGGGCTTAGCTATTTGCCCAAGGTCACAGCTGGTAGGCAACAGAACCAGGAGATTTAAGCTCAGTTGCCCAGCTCTAGGTTAGGGCTATAACCACTGCCCCACACTGCCCCGAGGAGACATAAGGCCTTCAAGAGCAGGATGGAGGTTTGTCCATGCTGTGTCCCCTGCCCACAGCAGGCTCTCAGAAATGTTGCTGAGTGAATGACTAAATGAATGAAAAATTCTTCCCTCTTCCAAGAAGAATAACCAGCTATTTCCCAAACTAGCTGAACTCTGCTGAGCCCCCTTGTTAAAGCCTGTACAGTGTTCCACTCTGCCTCCTGGGGTGTTCTCCCCAGCATTTCCCAACAAAGAGAGTCCTAACGGGACCAGACTGATTTTCTCCCATGTCACGGGAGGGCTGTGACTGCTGGCTTCCTCTCTGTCCACATTCTCCACGGTCACTCCCTCCCACACAGGCTGGGGCTCTGCAGATAGGGCAGGAGCCCGCCTCTTTTCTGTGGCCAGTGCCTGGCATGCAGCCAGCTGCTGGAAGAATGGGGGATGATGTGTCTTCTGCCAGCTCCTCCCTCCCCTCTGCATCCTGACTTCCTGGAATAGTGCACTGGGTACCCCCCACCTGCACCGCTTCCTGCCTCATAGCACAGCCCCCCAGCTTTATGATGGGAGCATCAGTGTGTCATAGCCCTGGTGGTGGAAAATGTCTGAGCAAGTCACCAAAGGGGATGTCCCCAGGCTGTCCCAGGGGCCAGGCCTGGTGCTGGTGGTGAGCCCAAATTTAATCAACATCCCCTCCCCCTCTGCCAAACTCATTGTGTGGCCTGGGACATGGCAGGGCCTCCTGGCCTCAACTGCAAAACAGAAGTCAGAGTTGTCATCCCTGCCTTGTTAGGTTGCCATGAGATCATGTGAAATACTAGTTGTATGCACACTAAAATCTGAAATGAAGGCGGGCGTGGTGGTTCACGTCTAGCTTATGTCTGTAATCCCAGAACTCTGGGAGGCCCAGGCGGGTGGATTGCTTGAGCTCACGAGTTCAAGGCCAGCCTGAGACAGAGGGAGACCTCATCTCTAAAAATAGCTGGGCGTTGTGGCAAGCCCCTGTAGTCCCAGCTACTTGAGAGGCTGAGGCAAGATAACCACTTAAGCACAAGAGTTTGAGTTTGCTGTGAGCTGTGACTCCATAGCACTCTACCGAGGGCGACAAAGTGAAACTGTCTCAAAAAACCAAAAAACCCCAAAATAAAAGCTGTAACAAGTTGTGCCCAAGTGAGTTCTAAATACTGCCTGAGTTTAAGTCCTTACTCCACTGTGTTCTAGTATGTGATTATAGGCAAGTGACTTAACCACTCTAAGCCTCAGTCCCATCTGTCAAAGGGGCTAAGAACAGTACCTCCCCGCAGCATTTTTGTAAGGATGCAGTGAGTTATAACATAACATTCTTAGAAAACAGTGTGATGCACCTAAGTGCTTGATAAATGCCATCCTTGAAGAGACTTGAGGACTGAGAACGTTCCACTGTGGCCCCTGCGGGTTCTTGTCCCCACAGCTGTCCCTCCCACCCACCCACTGATAAAATCCAAATTGTCCCCTACTCATTGATGGCTGACCTGCAAGGATAATCCCCAACTCTTCCAAAAACCATCCTCAGCCATCTATATCTGAAACTTCCTGAACTCTAGCTGCCCCCCTTGCTAGAGCCAGGGCTCTATTCTACCCTCCCTTCTCTGAATTAGAAAGCTGTTTCAGAGTCTTCTTGGTCCTGCCTTTTCCGAATAAAGGCTTGTGCCAATGGACTCTGGCTGATTTTATTCCATGGCTATTGTAATCACCACTATGTCCCCAGAATCTAGCCCAGGGTCTGGCCCATGAGAGATGGTTATAACAGAGCTATCTCAGGATGGGGACGGTAGTTGGAAGTAATCATTCATACTTGGGACAAATCAGAGGGTCTCCCAGAACAGGAGATGCTTGAGTGGGGTTCTGAGGGACGTTTAGGAGTCTAGGGGGTTGGCCAGCAGGACTACTTCAAACTGAGGGGTCAGCAGGTGCCAAAGTAAATGAGTCAGTTGTGGTCTCTGCTCTCTTCCCCACTCGCCCCCAGCCTCTAACTTTTGAGGTGAAATACTTGTAGTCCAGGCCTTAAGCCACATTCTGTGTGTCACCTGGAAACACAGAACATCAGGGCTAGGAGAACACTTAGAATTCATCCTATCTGACTGCCCAATACACAGATGGGGCAACTGAGGCCCAAGAGCAGATGGGACCTCTCCAAGGCTCCATAAGGCATGGAAATTCACACTAAGGACTTCAGCCATTCTCTGGAAACGGAAACTCACTGAAGGTTTAAGCAGGCACATGGTGTGACCAGATGTATAGTCCTGAGCAAGCTCAGCCTGGAAGTTGTGTGCAGCTGGAAGGATTAGCCAGGCAGGGGGTAGGGACAGGTGGACCCAGGAGGAGGCCAAGCAGAAGTGATGGTGCTGGGTCTGTGGCACAGGGTTATAGGGGTGGGGATGAGACCAGCCAGTGAAATGCTGGCACAGTGGGACACTGGATCAGCCCAGAGGGTGGAGGCAGCAGGAGGGATTCAGTTAGGGGGAGGAAGGAGGAGGCCGGAGGCAAAGTCAAGACCATCTTGTCCTGCAGACAGCAAGAACTTCAGCTACGCCTGGCTGCTCAGCCCCACGATGCCATGTGAGCTAATCAAAAAGCTTTTCACTCTCTCCCACAATCACAGACCTGGATTGTGCATCCCTATGTTTTTCTTTCTAAACTGACTACTGGAAATTTGGCTAGTTTTTTTTTTTTTTTTCTGTTAGTATAATCTTCTCCTGTGCAGCCTTGAATTTGCAAAGTGCCAAACGTTCTGGAGCCAGCTGTGTTTGAATCCTGGCTCTACCAACCACCAGCTTCTCACCTCCCTGAGCCTCAGTTTTCCTCATTTCCAGGTGCTAAGAGATGACGTGTGGGAAATACCTGGCACAATGTCTGGAACATGAGTATTAGTTCTCTTGTCCCTATTAACGTACATAATGTGTTTCTTGACACCCCCCAACCCTTGGATTAGCCAGGAGATCAGTAAGGAGGAGGGCAGTGGTGGGCAATTCATCCTAGACCTGGACCTATGGATTCTGCCATAATTTGCTTGGGGATTGTGGGCACTAGAAGTTGCTTTCAGGGGGAGCTGGGAGGTGGGGGGGAGGGAGGCGGAAACAGGTACATGGGGTGGGGATCAGGAAGGTGAAGGAGGAAATGTGAGAGGCTGGAAGGCCCTCCTGGCTCTCCTCCCTTTGCTCTCATCCCCTAGATCTGCTCTGGCCACCTCCTGCTTCCTGCTCTGCGCCTGATGGCTCCCCAAGGCCCCTCTGGTGTCCTCTGCCCGGCCCCCAGCTGCTATTGCTCCTCCCTCCTGCAATCTGACCCAGGTGGGCCTGTGTCTCCTTCACTCCTTCCACCCCTGCCAGCTGCTCTCTCTTTGTCCCCTCTCCCAAGTCCACACTCTCATCTACATGGGATACGACACACAGTGGCTTCTGGCCCATGGCTCCATCTCTGGCTGGTGTAAGGTGGCCCCTGACTCGGCTCCCCGCCAGTGCGGGTCTCTCAGCAGGCACAGTGGGGACAGCTGGGTTCCCATGGGTCCCTCTCAGCTTTCCAGACCCCCTCATCTCAGTGCCCGTTTTCCCTGCCTGGACAATCAGAATGAGAAACAAAAGCACTCACTCCTCTCGTGAAAGGAACCTGAGGGATTCTGGGGGCCAGAAATGTCACCAGGTGTCAGCTCTGATCAACTGGGGCTGCCTCCAGCACAGTGCGGCAGAACCTAAAGCTGCACTCAGGCTCTGCAGGAAGGAGGGCTGTGGTCAACTAGAAATGTCTCCCCTGGCGCGGTGCCCGTGTCTCAGCGGCTAGGGTGCCAGCCACATACACCAGTCCTGGTGAGTTCGAACCCAGCCCGGACCTGTCAAACAACAATGACAACTACAACAAAAAATAGCCGGGTGTTGTGGTGGGCGCCTGCAGTCCCAGCTACTTGGGAGACTGAGGCAAGAGAATCACTTAAGCCCAAGAGTTTGAGGGTGCTGTGAGCTGTGACACCACAGCGCTCTACCCTGGGTGACATAGT
This sequence comes from Arctocebus calabarensis, assembly GCA_963573935.1. Taxonomy (NCBI): domain Eukaryota; kingdom Metazoa; phylum Chordata; class Mammalia; order Primates; family Lorisidae; genus Arctocebus; species Arctocebus calabarensis. Next base: position 27,941 of record CAUYON010046805.1, read on the forward strand.
GAGACTCTGTCTCAAAACAAATAAATAAATAAAAGAAAGAAAGAAAAAAATGTCTCCTCTGCGTGGGGACAACCGATCACAAATGTTTGCCACGAATGTGACTTTATAAATGCCAGATTCATGATCTGGTCCGCTCTGAAAGGAGTATTTTTATAGATAAGTAGGAAGGAATGTAGAGAGATCCATCATCAAGAATAGTAATTCCTGTCGGGTGCGGTGGCTCACACCTTTAATCCCAGCACTCTGGGAGGCTGAGGCAGGTGGATTGCTTGAACTCAGGAGTTCAAAACTAACCTGAGCAAGAGCGAGACCCCGTCTCTAAAAAATATATCTGCGTGTTGTGGCAGGCACCTGTACTCTCTGCTACTCAGGAGGCTGAGGCAAGTGAATCGCTTGAGCCCAAGAGTTTGAGGTTGTTGTGAGCTAATGACGCCAGGGCACTCTACCCAGGGCCAAAAAGTGAAACTCTGTCTCAAAAAAAAAAAAAAAAAGGAATAGTATTTCCTTAAGCAGAGACTTGTGAAATATGAAATGAAGATAAATGATGCCTGGAAATAGAATAAGATACACCTTCCTCCTTTTCCTTTCTCTCAAGGAAGAAGTTTCCATTTAGTTCTGGTGTGTTTTCAATAGCTGCCCAATACTTGCTGATTTCCCCTTTTACTAAGAGATAACAGACTTCCGGCAGGCAATCAATTCCAACATTATTTTGTTACATTGTATTTGCTTTGTTACAGATACCTTTTACTTACAGTGAAAATCTGTTTTTCCATTTACAGAAGCAATATAAAGACTTTTCTTTAAATAAATGTATTTAAACAAAAAAGTGAATTGATTTAAAAAAAATATTAAGGAAGAAATAACAGGGATGTGCCTGTGGCTCAGTGAGTAGGGCACCACATACCGAGGGTGGCGGGTTCAAACCCAGCCCCGACCAAACTGCAACAACAACAAAAAATAGCCTGGCATTGTGGCAGGTGCCTATAGTCCCAGCTACTTGGTAGGCTGAGGCAAAAGAATTGCCTAAGCCCAAGAGCTGGAGGTTCCTGTGAGCTGTGACGCCACAACACTCTACCAAGGGTGACATAGACTCTGTCTCTAAAAAAAAAAAAAGGAAGAAATAACAAAGATGGTACACGCAGATCATTAAGATACAAATATATGTATGTATGTCATAAATGACCAAGACTTGACAAATGTAACCCTCCCCCCAAGAACTCTTCAAAGTCAAGATGGCAAATGGTATTTTTCGGATGTAGACACTGAGGATGGAGGCGCCCTGTGGCCTGGAAGATACAGCATCAGATGGCAGAGGGTGAGGCTGCCAGGTAATGAAGCTCTTTCCACGGGAAGGACGCAAGACGCAGACAACCACAAACAAGAGAAGTTTGTTTTGGGCATAAAGGGAACAGAAATCCTGACAAATGGTTAGTAGCCTCTCAGCATAGGAGTTTTTCTCTACTGGGAGCCCAGGCTCCCTTGTTCATAAGCCTCAGCTCCCGCCTACCTTTCCCTTGTCATCATGCACCTGTTTCTTGAGTTCAGTTGCCCAAGACTGAGAGGTGATCTGATTGGCTAGCTCAGGTCTGGCCTTACCAATTGGACAGAGCTTCATGCCAAGCCACCTCATAGGATGCTGGTTAGCCTGTGTGTGGGCTTGTGTTCAAGTGCCTAAAAAGCTGTAAGCAGTACCTATAAGGGCAGGCACTGAGCACTCCCAGGTCAGAGTTTACTGGGGCAGGAGGTTGGGACAGCTGTCACAGTGCCATCACAGTGTGATGGGTGCAGGGACAGAAGAAAGAGAAGTTGGGGCAGGGGCTAGTGGGAGCACTGAGAAGGAAGTAACCAGCCGTGTGCGAGAGGAGGACTCCAAGGTATGGACATGAGCCTGTTGCAGGGCCAGGCATGCAGGAGCTCTGTCTCTCCATGAAGGCAGCCCAGTGCAGCGAGCCCAGGAAACATGGTGCCAGAGAGTTCATTAATTCACCCAAGGAATGCTATACAGTGCTGTCCTACTGCCCTCCTGGAGGCCACCGTGCCAGCCCCTGGGCTGCAGAGGAGACCACTCTGTGGAGGATGCAGCGGGAGGGGCCCCAGCATGGGCTCCCCTGGGCAGCATCAGAACCTGCCACTAGGAGAGGGCTGCCGCCTGGGCTGCTCAGACTCCAGCGTTGGCTTTTCAGCAACTTCCTTCATGAGTCTATGAGGCCACTGTGGAAAAGATCCAGCAGGTGTCCACTTGATGGGGAGATTTATGTCCGTACTTGAGCCACAACATTAAGGATGCAGCAGACAAGCATTCTGAGGTCCAAGAGATCCCAAGGGACATGTGACAGGGCCTTTCCCTCCAGCCACCCTGGGGCCCTGGGAGTTTCTCCTTCCAGCACTGACACGGGAAGTTTTGGCAGCGCTCCCCTCCAGGAGAAGCAGAACTGGCACCTGAGGATAAAGGAAGCCTATCACCTAGACAAGGGACAGGGCACACGAGGCCCAGGGATCAGCACATGCAAAAGTGCAGGAGCATGAGGGAGCTCCAGGTGGCTCAGGCGGACTATTGTGAGGGTTCCAGAAGGGTATGTCCCAACCTGATGCCCTGATGCTAGTGGGGCAGGTACCAAACCAAGAAGTGACACTGAGGGGGGTGGGGAGCCATGCCAGGGCTCCGAACAGGGGAGAGCAGGCCGTGTTTGTACTGTGGAAAGTGTACTCTGGCTGCCCTGTGCAGAGTGGGGGAGCCGGGGGGAAGCTGCAGCAGGAAACCCAGGGAAGAGATCAAGGCAAAGACCCCTGAAGAGCCACAAGGACTGATGTCTGCACATCAATGCGAGGCTGGCAGATCGAAACCCCAGAAACAGAGTACAGGGGATTCAGAGATTAAAGGGGGAGTTGGGGAGTCAACTCACGCAACCTCCACCCCACAATTTCTGGCTTGGGCAGAAGGGCCAGAGAGCAGCAGTTGAGGTTTGGAAGTAGATGGGCTGAGTGTGCAGGGCTTGGGGGCTATCTGGGTGGAGATGTCCAGGAGACACCAAGTTCCCTCAGCAATGGACAAGTCTGAAGAACAGAGACCTCAGGCCTGGGGTAGCAGCAGGCAGATACCTGCCTCCCACCCCTGGCCATCTGTCTACACTGAGTGAGCCGGGTCCTGATCCTGGAGTTCTTGGAGGGACAGGTAAGCATCAGTGATGGGGCTCAGGGAAGAGATAAGGGCCCTGCACTGGTCCTCCCCAGGAGGGCTGGCCCAGGGGAAACCAGCCCCCTCTCCAGGGCCAGGGGCAAGGACCTCCTCCCCAGCCTCTCCCAGAGCCTGCTCTGGAGAGGACTGGAAATCCACCAGGTCAGGAGCTCTTGGGGTGGGAAACCTTGGGGGCTGAAGACCCCAGTGTCCAGGGACTCCCTCCTGCAGGGAGGGGGGCGGCCTCTCTTCATTAGACCCACTGCCCCCTAGGGCAGTATTGGGGGATCTGGTACCACTGAGGAGACTGGGGCAGAAGAGCAGCAGGTCCTCCCCAGGAGGGAAGGTGCAGTAGGCATCATCATCCCCTGACAAAGGATGCAGGTGTGGGAGGGGAGGCCCCGTGGGCACCCCAGGCCCAGCCTCCTCGGGCTCCTCCTCTGTGCAGGGATCGTAAGTAAAGTACACCTGGCAGGCCTCGATCTCCAAGGCATCCGGGAGGTGGAAGAAGAAGTAGCCCTGGTTGGTGAAGCAGCTGGTGAGCGAGTGGCCACTGGCGGAGGGCGAGGGCAAGGCCACCTTCTCCCGCTGCAGTAGCAACAGCTGTGCGGCCTTGGTGTCCCTCTCCAGCACTTCCAGTGGGGAGATCTCAGGCGCTGGGCCGCCAGGGCTGAAGGAGGATGAGGGGAAAGGCGACGAGAGCCACTTCTGCAGGGACAAAGGCCAGAGGTTAGAGGCCTCCTCCATACTCCACAAAATTCCTAACTCCTCTTCCTCCTCCAGCAATTAGCCCACAGCTTCCCCCTCCAGGAAGCCCTCCCTGACTGTACCTCCCATGCGCCTGCTGCCAGCTCAAAGCACATGGTCAGGAATGGTGCAAGAGTGACTGTGTGAGTCTGGCACTATTCTAGATGCTGGGGACACAGCAAAGGAGATGTGCCTTGGGGTGTCTGGTGAGGACTAGGTACATGCGTAAATCAACCAACCAATGCCAAAGCAGGAGGGGCCCTGAGAGCACATCTTGCTCACTTTGGACACCTGCTGAGGGGTTGTGCCTCAGACCCAGTCACAGCACAGGTGGTGGCAGAGTTGGGGCCCAGGTTCCCCTCTCACTGCAATGGAAATGTGTCTGGTAGGGAGCTGTTCCCTGCCCCCCACAATTCACTTCTCTCCCCCAGTGCCCTGCAGCTCATCACAGTCTTCCACTCCCTCCCTCCACAGAGGAAAGCATTTGTCAGAGCCCTTCTCAGTTGCTTGAGTGTTCAGGGAGCCCTGGTGAGGAGTGGGATGAGCTGGGTTCCAGCCTTGGCCCTGGTGCTCACTAGCTGTGTGACTTGGGAAGGCCACTACACCTCTCAGAACCTCAATTTCTTTTGCTTTCTTTCTTTTTTTTTTTTTTTTCAGAGACAGAGTCACACTTTATCACCCTCGGTAGAGTGCCATGGCATCACAGCTCACAGCAAACTCCAATTCCTGGGCTTAGGTGATTCTCTTGCCTTAGCCTCCCGAGTAGCTAGGACTAAAGACGCCCGCCATAATGCCCAGCTATTTTTTTGTTGCAGATTGGCTGGGGCTGAGTTCAAACCTGCTACCCTTGGTATATGGGACCAGTGCCCTACCCACTGAGCCACAGGAACCGCCCCAGAGCCTCAATTTCCAGAATACATAGCCACCTCTTTTCTGGCTTTCTCCCTATTATCTATTAGGTCTCCAGGGAACTGCCAAATAAGAAAATAGACGTGGAAACACCTGCACGGGGTAAAATGCAGGCTACACAGCAGAGCTGTAAGGGGCAGTAGAAGCCTCAGGGAGGTGTGTCAGGTGTCTCACGTGGGCGACTTTGTGAGCGCTGACTGTGTCCTGGGAGCCCTCAGCAGCTGGGCTGTGGCCCCTCAGCATGAGGACCAGGCCTGCTGGCTCTCTGATCAGGACCCAGTTAGTGTATTTCAGAAAAATTCATGGACCAGCAGAGAATCGCCCTGGTCCCCCGTCCAGGGTGAGTTCCGGGTCTAAGCCACTGTCTCACACACACGTGCACACGTAGCTCCCTGAAATCTGCCTCCCCCTCCCAAAGTAGGAAGTCATATTACAAAAGAACGGGCCAAGAGAGAGACAGAACGGGCACACAGATGATGGCAGAAGGACCGCCAGCCAGCTAGGGAGAGAGGGGAAGTATGGTCGCAATACTGGAGCAGGGGGCGGAGGGCACCGCCTGGCAGAGCATGCAGACAGAAGAGGGAGAGGCCAGGCCTGTGGCCAGTGCTGGTGCCCAGGGACTCACTGGACTCCCTCAGGGCTGCGTGTGGTCAGCCACTTCCTGGGCCTGAGCCCCTGCCCAGGGCCCGGACTGGGGCCCATTCACCACGCTCTCACACTAGCACGTACACACCTGCATCCCTTGGTCAGGGTGGCAGGCTCTATGGCCTTGGAACTGGGGTCCTAGGTGTGAGAAGATGGCTCCCTTTAGGCCAACTTCAAGCCCCAGACTCCTCATACCAGGCTTGGGGCAAGCGTCTAGACCCAGGATGACTTCTTAGAGAGATGGAATGGCTTGTGGCTCTGCGGAAAGGACCCCATTCCCACCTCAAATTGAACTAGGCCCATAGAAGACATCTAATGATGTACCTGGTCCAACTTCCAACTAGTTCCAGTGACAGAATCCCTTCTGCCAGGTCTCCAACACATGGTCAGCCAAGGCTTGCTTGGATACCATTATTGATGGAGACCTCACTACCTTCATGGCTAACAGAAGGATTTTAAGTATATACCTTCCCCCATATCAAGAGTACTACACGGAAGAGATCCTTAGTCTTAGGAATTTTCCAAAGAATTCTAGAAGGGGCTGTTGATTAGTCCTGTTGGGGAATTGCAAAGTTGGGACCTGATGTCTCTGTCCTGATGTGGCTCTCCAGCCCCTCACCACTGCGCCTGACATCCCCCTGCTCCTGCTCAATCTTAGGAGCCTGAAGAGGGGCCAGGGTAGTAGAGCAGCCCCCACTACCCTTCCCTTCCCTCTTATTGCTTCCTTCCTGGAGCAAGTGTGGGCTGGGGGAGGGGAAACAATAACCCAAAGTGGAGCTTGGAGTGTTACTACTCCAGGTGCCTGCAGTTTTCAAATGAATCAGTGTTTCGTGACTTAAAGTGGCTAGAGAACTTGTTAGCATCTGTGTCCTGGAATTTCGGGCACAGGTTGGGAAAGCACTGACTGTACAGAACCCGTCTGCACAGTCAGCCCTGCTCGGGCTGCAGACTGGTGCATGGTTCCAGCAAGGGTCCCTTGAACTCTTAGCACGTGCCAGGCAAAGCTCTCAGGGAAACACACGTAGTGGCACGGTTTTCCTCCCCATTTATAGATGAGGCAACTGAGGCACAGAGAGTTTATAACTCCTGAAGTCACACAGCCAGAAAATAGTGGAACTGGGATTAGCCGTCAGGCAGTCTGGTTCAGGTGGAAGCTTCCAGAGCTGGGGAAGGGGCCCATGCCCATCCACAAGGCTGCTTCGGCATTTTGTCTTCTCCCACAAAGTGCAAAACTGGCTACTCACACACCACCTCCCACCCCAGTCCCACTGCTGCTGCCTCTGTCCTCCAGCCCCGGCCTCCTACCTGGAAATCTCCTCCATGCTCTGAGCTCAGCTGGGAAAAGAACTCCGAGGGATCTGGGATGTGACACTTCAGAAACTTCTTCAGCCTGGACAGGGGAGAGGAGAGAGGGAGGAGGATGAGAACAGGAGGGGCCACAGGACCCTACTGTCATCCCCAGAGCTCTGAGGGCAGGGCATCGAGCCATGCCACCTCTCACTCATTTACTCAGCCATTATTGGTTGAGTGCCACTATGGGAGGGTGCTGGGCCGGGCACTGGACACAAAAATGGCCAATAGAGAAGGTCCTTGCTCTCAAAGAGTTGATATTCTGATGGGAAGACAGACACGGAGCCAGTGTGCAACATTACCACTCATTCTGTTGAGACCGAGAGCAGAGTGCTGTACAAGATGAGGAGGTGGGGGTCAGTGTGTGCGGCAGCATACAGGGGGACTGCGCAGCTAGAGCAGTCAGGGATGGAGACGGCCGGAGGAGCATGAAGCAGGAGGTGGGAGATAAAAGAAAGACCTGGTTATAACTGCCATGGATGGTGGTTTAGGTTGTGCACTGCTCAAGGTCATTTGGCTTTGTGGGGTACAGATGGTGAGTGAGGCTGAACTGCAGCCCATGTTCTGCTTGCCAAGTGGGTGCCCAAGACCTATATGCATCTGCCTAGAGACAGGGATACCATTTTCTGATTTGTTCCAAATAATGAGGCCCTCAAGGTTCAGGGTATATTCCAGGTGCAGGGGGCAGCCTCTGAAGAGCGTTAAACAGGAAAGAATGGACTGACAGGAAGCAAGGATGACAGTCAGGAGGCTAGTGTAGTCATACAGGTGACAGAATCCTCCCCCTGTCTGGGAACAGGAGCATTCAGACAGGTTCCCTCGAAGGCCTGCATGGGGGGGGGGGGGCACTGGCAGTGGATGGAGAAATGTCTGTCTTCTTGGAAGAAAAGGGGAAAAACAGGGCTCTGAGTATTGCTCACAGCCCCACACCAGGACGGGGGCAGAAGAGGTGCACTCCTGCCCAGCCTCACTAGTACCGGCTGTGTGACCTGGGGCAGGTCAGCCGACTCCTCTGGCCCGTCCTGGCACCAGTTAAAGGGAATGGCAGCCTCGCACGCAGCCCCAAGTCTCACCATGGCCTTGAGGCCCCATGTCTATCCCTTCTGGTCTCTGGCCACACCAGCCTCTGGCATCCTGTTCCTAGAATGTTCCTCCTTTCTGCCCTGGCCTTTTGCACATACTGTTTCCCTGCCTGGGATGTTCACACTGTCCCCTCCACCCCACCTGGTGAGCTCTTCCTTCCTATTTCAAGAAAATCATCACTTCCTCAGGAAAAGTACCCCTGGGCACCCCCAATCCAAGGCTTCTCTCCCTGTTGTCTACTTCTAACACAGCCAGCCCTGAGTATCTGTGAGCGTGCTTCCACGATTCAACCAACCTTTGATGGAAAATACAGTAGAACCTCTGAAAGTGGACCCCCCAAGGGCCTGTAACAAATGGGTCAACATACAGAGGCGGTCACTAGGCCCGCTGTACTGATATGTACATGGGGTGCATGTCCATTCTACGAAAATTAGGTCAACTTAAGGAGGTGGTCAATGTAGGGAGGTGGTCAGAGTTTCCACTGTACATAGAAAAAAAAACCAAAATAGCAATATAACAATAAAATACTTTACAAATGTGAAAAATACAGTATGACCACTATTTACATAGCATTTACATTGTACTAGGTGTTATAAACAAACTAGAGATGATTTGAAGTATATGGAAGGCTGTGCATTGGGTATGTGCAAATACCACACCATTTTTGTGTCAGGGACTTGAGCAACCCTGGCTTTTGGTATCCTCAGGCGGTCCTGGAACCCAGCCCCTGTGGATACTGAGGGACAACAGTACACTGGTGCTGTCCTTCACAGCCTAATCACGGTGTGCTCTACAGACAAGCGTGATGAATAAATAACTATCTTCCCTTCTCCACTGGGCTGTGCACGCCACATGTCTGCGGCTTGCCTCTGTGTTCCCAGCACCTTATGCTATACCTGGCACAGGGCTGGCACTCAGAAAATAAAGGAATGAATGAATGGACCCATGGGGAACCATAGACACAGACAGCTGATGTGTGCATGGGCACATCCCCAAGTTTTGAGGGTAGTGCTCCTCGCAGGGCCTGGGTGCTCCCCACCCGCTCCCCTATGGCTGGTTCCATGGGAGAACCCAGGTGCTGGGTAGAGACGCAAGCCAGGAGGGAGGGAAGAACTCTCTTACCAGGGCCCGATGGACCTGCAGTTGACCAGCAAGCAGACTAGGATGATGAAGCACATGGCACTGATGAGGCTCCCGATGATGTGGCGGATCCAAGGGAAGGGCGGGGTCTCCTTCCCAGGGGCTGCCCAGGGGCCGGAGGAGGAGCAAGGAGAGAGTTAGAGAAGTGTCCCCCTTCACCCCAGGTCACTCAGCACCCCGTGCCCCAGCCTGGTGCCAGCCCTGCCCATTATCAGAGCCCTGCCAGGCAGGTGTGTGCCTGGGGATTTGGGGACTGCGTTCTGCTTAGGTTCTGCCTGGGTTCTCTGGGAAGCCGGACTTGATGCTAAAATGAAATGAGCAGTGGCATTCCAACAGCACTTCAGGCTGCAGACAATTCCAGGGGCCCACCTGGCAGCTTGGGCTCCACCCAGCCACTCCCCTTCCTCTGTGCACCACATAGAGAACCCCAGGGCTCGCTTGAGCTGGAACTCAAACTGCAGTGTGACGAGGGACAGGCCACCCAGCAATTCTGCTGCATCATGCCTTCATCACAGCAGGTGTCACGGTGTCACGGTACCCACTTCACAGATGAGGCCGAGAGGCAAAAGCAGCCACCCCCAGCCCTGGCAGAAACCAGGAGTTTGAGGTTTCAGGGTGGAAAAAAGTGAAAAGAGCCTTTCTGCCCAACTCCCCTAACTCACAAGGCCATGGGCAAGTCCCATCCCCTCACTGAGCCCCTGTTCCCATCTGTAAAAGAGGCCCCTGCAAGGTGCCAGGGGCTAAGGAGAGGATGGAGATGAACGCTGCACCTTCCAGAAGGGAGGAACAGGCTAGCTCCTCCCCCCACCAGTGGCTCCCGAGCCCCAGAGTCTCACCCAGGGCACACACTCCTGCGTGAGCCCCTCCCCACCCATGCTGCCCACTGGTACCTGCAGGCTTTGTCCTGAAATCCACAGGCTGGCTCCAGGGGCTCCACAGCTCCACCCGGTGCTGGTCATCTGGCTGGCGCCTGACCCGCACCTGAAGCTCATAGTGGGTGTCTGGGGTGAGGGTCTCGAGGCAGATCCACTGCTGCTTCTGCCTGAGGGCCAGCAGGGGGGCGTCCTGGGGTAGAGACAGGGCTGTCAGGGCAGACAGGTCCCCAGTGCCCTCCTCACCTCCCATGGCCAGGCTGGGTGGCTACGCAAAGCAGCACTCCCATTGATCTTCACTCTGCAATGGCCACACCCCCGCCTTCCTTCCTACTCAAAGGTTCCCTGACCCCTGGGTTGTCCTAAACCCTTCTCCCCTCACTCATTCCCTGCATCCCAAGCTGATCAGCTGGTTCCACTCTGGAACTATTCTGGACCTCTTTCCTTCTGTCCTCCCCTCTTGACCCCAGGTCTGAGCTGGCGCCACCTCTCAAGCCTGCAACCTTTGCAGTGCCTGGTCTCTCTGTTTGGAAAACCCTCCCTAGATCTTTGTAGGGTCAGTTCCTTGATGCCCAGATCTCAGAGAAGCCTCCCCTGGCTTCCCTGTCCCCGAGTCTGAAGTAGCCTGGCCTGGTCACTCTAGAATACCTTGTCCTATCTCATACTCTTGATGGAACTTATCAACATCCCACAGTTTCCTGTGGATGCGACCCCACTGCGTGACCCCAAGTGTGAGTTTCCCAAGGGTAGGATGCTTGCCAGTCTCACCCTCCACTCCCTCCCCATCATCCAGCACATAGTAGGTGCTCAGCAAGTCCTTGTTGAGTGAACCATGGAGCGAAGAAAGGAATGAGTAAGCGAATGAATTAGCAATGGACGCCCATGAAAGTGGGGCACAGGATCAGAAGTGGGGAGGGGTGGCTTCCCAGGAAGGAAGTTCCCCGGTGTCAGCCTGGAATCTGCCACCAGCCCGATCCCCAGGGTTAGCAGGGGGCACGTGGAGAGCAGTACAGAAGGGGCAGGGTGGACTCAGTGCCCACTGGGGCTGAGTGCCTCTCTGAGAGGAGGATGGACAACACAGGACAGGACCCGGGCCAGCACAAGAAGAAGGAATCAGGGCAAGTGGGGACTGGGCCACATACTCACCTCCCAGCTGTGGTCTAGAGACCGTTTCCGGGCCTCAAATTCCAACTTGCTTTCAATGTAGTGGGAGATTTGGGAGATGGCCCAGGTTATGTTGCAACTGTGGGTCTCTACACGGACGACTTTGAGAGACGCTGGAGCCATCAGGCGAACTGGGACAGAAGAAGGGAGAGGTGACCGGTTCACAATGTTCCACCTCCACGTTGGCACCTGCCCTTCCTCCTCCTGTGTGCTCTACCCAAGTACCCCTAACCTCAGGGCCCGCTCCCTCTTTTCATCCAGGGCTCTGCTCAAACCTCACCTGTTCAGAAGAGACTTCCCTGCCCACGCACCACTCTCTAACCCCCTCACCTGTTTTATTTTTCTTCTCAGCACTTTTCACCACCTGATATATTAAAATATATGGTTTGGGTTCATTTTTTGTCTCCCCCACCAGACTGTGAGCTCATTGAAGGCAGAGACGTTGCTATCTGCCCTATCCTTGGTGCCTGGAACATTACCTGGTACTCGATCTAGTGTCTGTTGAATGAATGAATTAGGGCAGCCTTCCTCTCAACATAGAATTGACCTAAGAGTTTTTTATGGATCATGACTTTTATTTCAGATGTGATGATTATAACGCTTTATGATTCTGAAGGTAAATTGATCCAAGTTTCTATAATTCTGAGACTCTGTAGAGCCACAGAAATAGTAAATGAATGATCCTGAGTACTGACTACACACTAAGCAGTTTCTGTGCCTGGGCTCAGAGATGCCTTACAACAAACCTGTGAAGTAGGTGACTCTCCTTATCCCTATTTAGCAAATGAGGAAATTGAGACTCAGATATATTAAATGGTATAGCAGTCAGATCACGTCCAGTTAAGGCAGGCTGCATTTTGAACTCTGCCTGGATCTCACTTTCTCTCCCACCTCTTCCCTAGCCTAGAGATGTCCCCCAAGATCCAAGGGTGGGAGGAGGCACTCAGTCATTCAACAAACCTTCCCCGAGCATTTTCCTGATCAGATCTAATATTGTTTGCTCAGAAAGGAAACCCATGGATGGCAGACACTCTGCCTTCAAGAGCTCACAACCCAGTGAAGGAGATAGACCTATAATCAGAAAGTGACACCCTAGGACATGAATTCTCTGAAAGAGGAGGTATAAAGGGCTAGAGTGGTCTAGGAAGGTCTCCTGGAAGAGGTGACTCTTCACTGAGCCTTGAAGGGTAAGTGCGAACTTTCCAGATGACAAGAGCCTTTCAGGCAGTGGGACCAGTAGGTGTAAGGGCTCCGAGGCATGGATGGACAAGGTGAATCTAGAGAGCTGGATGGGAAGAAGAGGAGTGCCAGGGCCAGGGGCCAGGGCTGGATCCTGAGTGGCCTTGAATGCCAGGGTAAGAAGCCAAGACTTCATCCCCAGGGAAGTGGGCAGTGAGCTGATCAGATGTGAGTATGGAAGTTGGTAGAGAGACCAGAGCACAGAGGATCCCAGAGGCAAAAGCAGGGAAGGAGGGGCCCAGCCCTGCCCCAGCCCACCCTGGCTTCCTCACTCACGGTTATCAAAGGGCTTGAAGTCCTTGCTCATCACCATCCTTTCGTGGCATATCACACTCAGGTTAACGATGTCAGATGAGGTCAGCTTCTGAGACTGCAAGGGCAGGAGGGGAGGGTTGAAGCTGCCAGCAGCTGGGGGTAGCCACTGGGGAGGACAGGGAAGGACAAGAGCCCCTACATGCCGCCACCATACAATGCAGGCACAGCAAATGTTCTCTGTAAATAGTGGCTATTTGCAGGCCATATGTTTTCTGTCACAGCACAGCCACTCGATTCCATCATTGTAGTATGAAGCAACATGTAAACAAATAGTATGGCTGTGTTCCAATAAAACTTTATTGGACAACATGTAAACAAATAGTGTGGCTGTGTTCCAATAAAACTTTATTTACAAACACAGGTAGTGGGCAGGATTTGGCCCATGAACCGTACTACATCACCAACCCTGATCTAAAGTGAAGGGAGGCTCGGTGCCTGTAGCTCAGTAGCTAGGGTGCCATCCACATACACGGGAGCTGGCAGGTTCAAATCCAGCCCAGGCCTGCCAAACAACAATGACAACTGCAGCAAAACAATAGCCGGGTGTTGAGGTGGGCGCCTGTAGTCCCAGCTACTTAGGAGGCTGAGACAAGAGAATTGATTAAGCCCAAGAGTTTGAGGTTGCTGTGAGCTGTGACGCCATAGCACTCTACCAAGGACGCCAAAGTGAGACTCTGTCTCAAATAAATAAATAAATAAATAAAGTAAAGAAGTTGCCTTGGGAGGAAGTTCCCATCACTAGAGGGAAGCAAGCAGGTGAGCCCTCAAAAGGTGCAGGTCTGGAACTGTACCTGTTTAATACCTTCACGTGTGAAAGGCTCCTCTCCTCAGCTCTCCCTACCTGATTTTCTGGAAGGAAATGCCCATGTGTTGGGTGTGTCCTGGGCCACTCCTCGCTCAGGTACCACTAATTTCGCTGATGAACATAGCAGTCCATCCCACAGTGGGGTGAGAAGCCCAGAGCTCGGGCTGGTCAAGGTACTTGCCAAATGTCACTCACTGGTCAGCAGGAGAGCCCAGCTTCAAACCCGGGCCTGTTTGAGCAACAGAGCAACAGGCCTCTTGTGCCCGACAGAGGGCTGCAGAGTGAGCAGCTCAGGGCAGCCTCCCACTGTGCCAGTGGAAACCCTGCTTTCAGGGGGCAGCTCTAGAGCAGGCCCTGGATAGGATCTGGGGTCCAAGCAGTGGTTTCAGGTCCAGCACCCTGGGTACCGTCTCTCTGACCTGCATAAGACCTACTATGAGTACACCTTGAACTTGATCATCAGAGTTTCTGGAACTGCTCAGCCAGGAAACAGTCCTCCCTCTCCACCCAAAGGACTCTGCCCCAACCTTCTCACAGCTGCCACTTTGGGCAGGTTTCCCCAGAGAATGATAGTATTATCATTATTATTACTATTGTTGTTGTAAAGCTGTTGCGAACAACGCCTTGACATTGTCTCATTTTAACCCTCTCAACCCCCTCAGGCATGGGCCCTATTGCTACTCTCAGCCTCTGAGGAAACTGAAGCACAGAGAGACCTGGGGACTTGCCCGAGGTCACACAGCCAGGAGACATTAGAGCCCGGGTGGGAAGCTAGGCCACCGGCAGAGCTCCCTTGATGGCACAGCCTCTGCTTCCAGGGGCCTCGTTTCCATCAGCTGCGCTATGTGTCCCCATCTTCCTGTTCTCCTACCCTTTTAGAATATATGTAACTTTTTTTTTTTTTTTTTGAGACAGAGCCTCAAGCTGTCACCCTGGGTAGAGTGTCATGGCATCACAGCTCACGGCAACCTCCAATTCCTGGGCTCAAGCGAGTCTCCTGCCTCTGCCTCCCAAGTAGCTGGGACTACAGGCGCCCGCCACAACGCCCGGCTATTTTTGTTTGGGTTGCAGCCGTCATTGCTGGTTGGCGGGCCCAGGTTGGATT
>CAUYON010046806.1:0-25817 GCA_963573935.1 Arctocebus calabarensis
TCAATTTATAAGAAAAACTCTAATAGACATGAGTAACTTGATTTCCTCCAGCTCCATAGTAGTTAGAGATTTTAATACTCCTTTAGCAGTGTTGGATAGATCCTCCAATAAGAAGCTAAGTAAAGAAATTTTAGATTTAAATTTAACCATTCAACATCTGGATTTAACAGACATCCACAGAACATTTCATCCTAATAAAATTGAATACACATTCTTCTCATCAGCCCATAGAACATACTCCAAAGTTGACCACGTCTTAGGTCACAAGTCTAACCTCAGGAAATTTAAAAGAATAGAAATTATTCCTTGCATCTTCTCAGACCACCATGGAATAAAAGTTGAACTTAACAATAACAGGAATCTGCAAACTCATACAAAAACATGGACGCTAAATAACCTTATGCTGAAGGATAGATGGGTCATAGATGAGATTAAGAAGGAAATTACCAGATTTTTGGAACAAAATGACAATGAAGACATGAATTATCAGAACCTCTGGGATACTGCAAAGCCAGCCTTAAGAGAGAAATTTATAGGACTGCAAGCCTTCCTCAAGAAAACAGAAAGGGAGGAAGTTAACAACTTAATGGGACATCTCAAGCAACTGGAGAAGGAAGAACTTTCCAACCCTAAAACCATCAGAAGAAAAGAAACAACCAAAATTAGAGTGGAATTAAATGAAATTGAAAACAAACGAATTATAGAACAGATCAATAAATCAAAAAGTTGGTTTTCTGAAAAGGTCAATAAGATAGATAAACCTTCGGCTAACTTAACCAGGAAAAAAAGAGTAAAATCTCTACTTTCTTCAATCAGAAATGGTAAAGACAAAATAACAAATGACCCCTCAGAAATCTAAAAAATCCTCATGAATAATACAGGAAACTGTACTCTCAGAAATATGAAAATCTGAAGGAAATTGACCAATACTTGGAAGCACGCCACCTACCAAGACTTTGCCAGAACCAAGTGGAAATGTTAAACAGGCCTATGTCAAGTTCTGAAATAGCATCAACAACACAAAATCTCCCTAAAAAGAAAAGCCCAGGACCAGATGGCTTCATGTCAGAATTCTACCAAACTTTTAAAGAAGAACTAGTACCTATTTTAATATATGTCTTCCAAAATATAGAAGAAGTAGGAATACTACCCAATACATTCTATGAAGCAAACATCACCTTGATCCCTAAACCAGGGAAAGACCCAACAGGAAAAGAAAATTATAGATCAATATCACTAATGAATATTGATGCAAAAATATTCAACAAGATCCTAACAAACAGAATCCAGCAACACATCAAACAAATTATACACCATGACCAACTGGGCTTTAGCCCAGGATCTCAAGGCTGATTCAATATACGTAAATCTATAAATGTAATTTAGCACATAAACAAATTAAAAAATAAAGACCATATGATCCTCTCAATTGATGCAGAAAAAGCTTTTGACAATATCCAGCATCCCTTCATGATTAGAACACTTAAAATAATTGGTATAGAAGGGACATTTCTTAAACTAATAGAGGCCATCTACAGCAAACCCATAGCCAATATTGTATTGAATGGAGTTAAATTGAAGTCATTTCCACTGAGATCAGGAACCAGGCAAGGCCCCATTGTCTCCTCTGCTCTTCAACATTGTAATGGAAGTTTTAGCCATTGCAATCAGGGAAGAAAAGGTGATCAAGGGTATCCACATAGGATCAGAAGAGATCAAACTTTCACTCTTTACAAATGATATGATTGTATATCAGGAAAACACCAGGGATTCTACTAGAAAACTTTTAGAAGTGATCAAGGAATACAGCAGTGTCTCAGGCTACAAAATCAACACCCATCAATCTGTAGCGTTTATATACACCAACAATAGCCAAGCCGAAAAAACAGTCAAGGACTCTATTCCTTTCACAGTAGTGCCAAAGAAGATGAAATATTTGGGAATTTACCTAACAAAGGATGTGAAAGATCTTTGTAAAGAGAACTATGAAACTTTAAGAAAAGAAATAGCTGAAAATGTTAACAAATGGAAAAATATACCATGCTCATGGCTGGGAAGAATCAATATTGTTGAAATGTCTATACTACCCAAAGCAATATATAATTTTAATGCAATTCCTATTAAAGCTCCATTGTCATATTTTAAAGATCTTGAGAAAATAATACTTCATTTTATATGGAATCAGAAAAAAACCTCGAATAGCCAAGACATTACTCAGAAATAAAAACAAAGCAGGAAGAATCACGCTACCAGACCTGAGACTCTACTATCAATCGATAGTGATCAAAACAGCATGGTACTGGCACAGAAACAGCGAGGTAGATGTTTGGAACAGAATAGAGAACCAAGAGATGAATCCAGCTACTTACCCTTACTTGATTTTTGACAAGTCAACTAAAAACATTCACTGGGGAAAAGACTCTCTATTTAACAAATGGTGCTGGGTGAACTGGCTAGTGACCTGTAAGAGGCTGAAACTGAACCCACACCTCTCACCATTAACTAAGATAGACTCTCACCGGATCAAAGA
This sequence comes from Arctocebus calabarensis, assembly GCA_963573935.1. NCBI lineage: Eukaryota > Metazoa > Chordata > Mammalia > Primates > Lorisidae > Arctocebus > Arctocebus calabarensis. Next base: position 2,531 of record CAUYON010046806.1, read on the forward strand.
CTTAAACTTTAGACATGAAACTATAAAAATTCTAGAAGAAAGTGCAGGGAAAACTCTTGAAGCAATCGGCTTGGGTGAATATTTCATGAGGAGAACTCCCCAGGCATTTGAAGCAGCATCAAAGATACACTACTGGGACCTAATCAAATTAAAAAATTTCTGTACAGCCAAGAACATAGTAAGTTTAGCAAGCAGACAGCCCTCAGAATGGGAGAAAATATTCGCACGTTATGCCTCCAACAAAGATTTTATAACCAGAATCCACAGAGAACTCAAACGTATTAGCAAGAAAAGAACAAGTGATCCCATCTCAGGATGGGCAAAAGACTTGAAGAGAGACTTCTCTAAAGAAGACAGGTGCACAGCCTACAGACACATGAAAAAATGCTCAGCATCCTTAATCATCAGAGAAATACAAATCAAAACTACTTTGAGATATCACCTAACTCCAGTAAGACTGGCCCACAAACAAACAAAATCCCCAAACCAGAGATGTCGGCGTGGATGTGGAGAAAAGGGAACACTTCTACACTGCTGGTGGGAATGCACACTAGTACGTTCCTTTTGGAAGGATGTTTGGAGAATACTTAGAGATCTAAAAATTGACCTGCCATTGGATCCTGTAATTCCTTTACTAGGTATATACCCAGAAGACCAAAAATCACATTATAACAAAGACATCTGTTCCAGAATGTTCATTGCAGCCCAATTCATAATTACTAAGTCATGGAAGAAACCTAAGAGCCCATTGATCCACGAATGGGTTAATAAATTGTGGTACATGTATACCATGGAATATCACGCAGCCTTAAAGAAAGATGGAGACTTTACCTCTTTCATGTTTACATTGGATGGAGCTGGAACATATTCTTTTTAGCAAAGTATCTCAAGAATGGAAGAAAAAGTATCCAATGTACTCAGCCCTACTATGAAGCTAATTTATAGCTGCTGTATGAAGGATATAACCCAATTATAACACAAGAATATGGGGAAAGGGGCAAGGGGAGGGTGGGGAGGGGGGAGGTTGTAGTGGAGGGAGGGTAATTGGTGGGGCCACACCTACGGTGCATTTTAGAAGGGTACAGGCGAACCTTACTAAATGCAGAATACAAATGTCTTTATGTAACTGAACATATATATAATAACTGAGAAAATGCCAGGAAGGCTATGTTATTGAGTTTGATGAAAATAGTTAAGATTGTATATGAAACCAGCACATTGTACCCCTTGATTGCACTATTGTACACAGCTATGATTTAATAATAAAGACAATAAAACAAAATAAATACAAAGAGACATTGGGGCATGATGAAAAAGTGTGAAGTGCCAAAGACATGATTCCTAGTCCAGACTCTTCCTGTGCCAACTGTGTCACCTCCTGATGCTTCACTTCTCTGTACCTCAGCATCTTCAGCCACTTCATGTAGTGACAGACACACTGTGGCACTCCAGGGAGCTAATAACATGAGTGTGTCATGTGATAACCAAACAGCTGTTATTTTTTGTAATATTTTTCACACTCTAGGGTAAGTGTTTGAAAAAAAGAGATCATGTCTCACTCACATTAGTTTACCTACAACTAGGGAGAAGAACATCTACCTTACTGAATACTTCTAAGAGATTAATGAAATAAAGTAAAACCTCCAGCGTTGACCACCCCCTTAAGCTGATTTGTTTTCATAGACCAGACATGCACCACATATACATATCAGTAGAGTAGGCCTCGTTCCTTATGTTGTCCACTTCTATATGTTGACCCGTTGGTTGTAGTCCCTTGTTTGGTCAATTTACAGGTTCTACTGTATTCTAGGTTCTACTGTATTCTATTAAAGCACCAGCATGGTGCCTACATAAATAGCTGGTAAACCTTTCCTACCTAACTCTTTTGTTTTATATCTCTAGGTCTTAGCACATGCTAAACATTATATATATCAAGGTAGGCAATACAACAAATGAGCTAATAGCCTTACATATATCTACTTTCTTAATTCTCATAGCCACCCTTTTTAGGAAGGCACTGTTATTATCTTCATTTTTCAGAGCAGGGAGGGAAAAAGGGATTTATTAACTTCCCAAGGCATTGCAACTAGCAACTAGCAAAGCCAAGATTTGGCAGGTGGATTGCCTGAGATCAGGAGTTCAAGACCAGTATGAGCAAGAGCAAGACCCCATCTCTAAAAACAGATAGGTGTTATGGGAGGCACCTATAATCCCAGCTACTCAGGAGGCTGAAGCAAGAGGATCACTTGAGCCCAAGAGTCTGTGGTTGCTGTGACCCCAAGGCACTCTACTGAGGATTACAAAGTGAGACTCTGTCTCAAGAAAACAAACAAACAGAATTTGAACATAAACCATCTGGCTTTACAGTTCAGAGCATAGACACAGATCATGTATTCAATTGCAAATAGTCAGACATTTTTGCAGCTCTTCTCATCAAGAGGCTAAATCTATTTTCTCACCCATGGAGCCTGAGCTGGCTTGTTGACTTGCCTTGACCAATAGAATGCAAGGCAAGTGACTCTGAGTTCTAAACCTAGACTCAGAAGGACTTGCAGCTTCTGTTGTCACTCTCTGAGGGGCAGCCACCATAGAGAAAGTCTGCATTAGCCTCCCTGGGATGACAGAAAGACAGCTGTCCCAGCCTTCCCAGCTAAGGTCCAGACGTATGGCCATCCCAGACCACCCATCTCTAGCCAAACCAGCCCAGAACAGCATAACTCCCCAGCCAAACCACAGAATCATGAAAAATAATAAAATGGTGGTTATTTTAAAGCAGAAAGTTGAGAGTGGCTTGCTATGTAGCAAGAGATCAGATCGGGGGCAGATCTGCATGGGGGCTGAGTGTTCTTGTGCAGGCTGCTTAGCCCCCTTGAGCCTCCATTTCATTATAAATGAGAATGATTATTCTCATTTCACAGGATACCACATGCTTAGCACTTGCTACATGGGAAGTAGGTGCTCCAAACATGTAAAATTCCTTCCTTATGAAAAATATATGATGCAGAGATAACCTTGAGAGGCATACAAAGTAGCTGGAAGATTAGGTTGGAGATCAGGGTCTCAAACATTTAAGACTGGTCATAAATACTTGGAACCGATAAGTAGGTATATTGAATTTTTTGCTAAGAGGGGATTTAGAATATTGGTTACATGGCTGGATTTGAGGACCTTTAAAGTTCATTCCATTCTTGAAATTTCATGACTCCCTAGCTCCAAGAATCATTCAATGAGCCAGGATAAAACTCTTCTTCACCATCTCTCTAACCCAGTGGTTCTCAACCTTCCCAATGCTGCTGCCCTTTAATACAGTTCCTGTGAGTGGCGATCCACAGGTTGAGAACCACTGCTCTAACCAGATTTCCTTTAACGCCTATTAGTAATGCCCAGCTGTGGCTGAAACCTTGCATGCCTTGTGAAACAGGCCTCTTTCTAACCCCAGATGAAGCACAGCAAAGAGTAAAGTGCTCAAAAATGTTAGCTGAATTGAGCATTAAGTACTGGGAATTTAATTGTTTTTGCTAACAATATTAACAGAAGCAGGAAAAAAATAATAATAATAAAAGCAGAGGAAGATAGAAATGGAAAAGTTTTAATGATTGGTAAAACACACATGAAGTGTGCTCATAGGATGGTAATTGTGTATTGTTTTTTCAAAATCGGGTTTCTGTTTGTCGTTTTGCTTGCTTGCTTGTTTTTGTTTGTTTTAGTTTTAAAGATTTCACATTGATTTTACTGTAGTATTACCATTTCTCTTTCTATATTACCTGTGGAGATCTCATCTGAATTCCTTAGTCTGGCTAAATGATTTCATTAAAAACCTTGTCAATGACCTAACTCAGAAACTCAGAGTTGTATTTGGTGGATATTTTAATTTGTTCCTTCACTAAAGACATTTAAAAAATAAACCAGATTAAAAGGGATTATTTCAGCCAGTGATAAAACTACTTGCACAGTCTCACATCAGAACTTTTTGGTGGTTGGGGAAATGTGGCTTTCGATAAAACAAACTGAAAATATAAAAAAAACTTTCACAGACTCTAAGTGAGCATAGTCTTCTGTGCTCCTTTAATATTTTTACGAGAGAAAAATAAAATTCCCAAATCCACATGTTCCCCTGATTTCAAGCCTGGGCCACATTTGCCTTCCCTCTTTGGTGGTGCGAGTCCTGGTCTCTTTGCAAACCCCAGCCCTGCTGATGAATAAACATCGTCCTGTCTGCGCCCCATACACTTTGGAGACAATGTTCAGCTTCAAAGTTTTCAGAATTGCCCAGTCCGGTTTTGTTAACATTAGCGGGACCGCCTTGTCGGGGTGCAGGGCCAGACAGTGGCGCATCTCTTACATCATCAGGCACAAGGAGCTCTGTCTCCAGCTGTACAAACAGCACAGGAAATGGATTTTTTTTCCTTCGTGTTATTTTTTTTTGTCGATTAAAATTATGCAAACCCGGCAAATACAACAATTGCTTTGTTAAGTCTCCAAAATGTCTAACCATTCATTTCCCAAATAAGGAGCCTGCGGTGCGTTTGATGCTGAGGATTGTTAATCCCAAATGTGGAGAACTAATAAAATAATCGGGGAAAAAAAAAAAGAACCTCAGAAGAGTTTATAAATTTCAATTATCTCTTGCTCTCTATCCCAGGACGGGACGAGGCGGGATGGGGTTGCCTTCAAGTAGTACTTGAGTCAGAGCGGCATTTTCTCCTCCCCGGGGCCCCTAGTCACCAACGTCCCTTCTTTGTGGCTGAATCGCCTTAGCAGGGCTGGTGTTTGGAGGTGCTCCGGGCCAGGAGACAAAGCAGGCCTGCTTCACAAAGGCGAGGGAGCCAAAGAAAGCAAAATTGAATCTCCAGCACCCCTCTCCTGAGTAAACAGACAAAACTAATGGGTCTGCCATTTCTCCTCCCATCCAATTACTGGGCTCCAGTAGGGAGAATATGGCAACATCAGCTCACACAAATTCTAATACTCCTAATCCCTTCCATACATATAAACCTCACATCCACCCACATGACTTCATTACCAGAGCCACCCAGGCAGGCAGTGTGAAGGAATGGGCCCGCCAGCTGCAGAAACCTGCCTTCTTCAAGTTTTAATCAGCTAATGAGGGATATGCAAATGAAAAGCTTATGGGATTAGGGCTTGTCGGACAGCAGTTCAGCCCTAGCGATGGAGGCTAATACAGGTGTTAGGGAAGCGGCTATTAGGCCCGGCCTAATTTAGGCCTATTCATGCTACGCTTGCACTCTTAGCCCGGACGTTTGTCCTCATACTGGAGGCCAGCAGGAGCCATCTTCAGGCCTGTGGTAGGTCTGACATGAGCTCCCTGCTAAAAGATATGAAGTTAATAAATCCGGCCGTCGGGTGTTTAGGCATACACAGCAGCACGAGCGGGCCTCACGGTGGGGGCTGGCTTTGCCTCTGCACAGGGGAGGGCCTGAGAAACTGCCGCTCACTTGCCTCCGTCACCTGGGAGTGGCACTGAGCCCCTCATCTTGGTTGATTGGACGCTTTGTTTTGGTGGCCAGAGTTAATTTCTTACTTTCCCACCCTCAGAGGATGGATGGGTATAGCTCTAGCCCATGGTGGAACGTGCCACGGAAGGGACGGCTCAGAGGGAGGCTGGCTGGCTTCAGCGGGTCAGTTTCCTGGGCTAGGTCACCGACCAAGCAGAATGGGACTCCCCGCCCCCCAGCCCAAAGCCCAATATGGAACCACACCCCTTCTCTGTACTTCTGGATTCCCCATAGCTCAGAAAATCATAGAATTTTTTTTTTAATAACTCATTCAGCAAAACCTGGTGTGCACTGTCATGAAGCTACTTCTCATCCTTCATCCCATTAAGTAAAAGTATCTTTGTGTTTTGTTGCAAAAATATTATTAATATTTGAGGTACTGTTGTAGGTCCTGGTGATGGTTTGATCTCATGTGCTGTATATGTTTGATTATCATTCTCAAATGTGTTTTTAAAAAAATCTGAATTGTAAAACATACCTGGCCCAAGGGTTTCAGAAAAGAAGTTATGGAACTGACTGATCAGTTAACTTAGAGGCAATAAATCACTAGAGCAGCGGTTTTCAACCTGTGGGTCGTGACCCCTTTGGGGGTTTCCTGCTTATCAGATATTTACAGTATGATTCATTACAGAAGCAAAATTAACAGTTATGAAGTAGCAATGAAAATAATTGTATGGTTGGGGGTCACCACAACATGAGGAACTGTATTAAAGGGTCACGGCATTAGAGGAAAGATTTCACCAAAAACTACATTATAACCTTCTAGCCAAACAATTTTCCAATGACTAGGATACTGGTAATCAGTACAGGTTAACCTCTTCCCAGTCATCAAAATCCTTGAAAAAGCATAACAGTAATCAGAAGTTAGGAGGTAAATATAGAGTAATTTGAAAAAAAGATGGTAACTAATATTTTAAAAGTATTTCCTAGGTACCTTGCTTTACAAACATTCGTATTAAGTATGCACAAAAACCTCTAGAGCAGGTACTATCAAGATGCTCATTTTATAAATGGAGAAAACTAAGACTCAAAGAAGTAACTGCCTGATATCTTGCAAGTATTTTGAGGGATATTTCATACAGACTTAGTTAAAATAGAATAAGTTATAGCTACATCACAATAAAATTCCTTACTCTAGTAACCCGAACAGGATCACCTTTTCTCTCTCCTTCAAATGACATAGCAGAAACATTGACAAAGTATTGCTAATAAATTCTATTTCTGGAAGTTATCTTGCTTCACTATTTTCTCATCCTGGTCAATTTACTGCTTTCATTTTCTTTTCCGTTATTCTCACTTTCTTGAGAATATAGCCTTTGGTCTCAATCTTATCACCTTGTGGAACTTTCTTTCTTTCCCATTATAATTTATGTTTGTCTGTCTCTAAAATGTATTGACTTTAGAATCCCATACTTAATTTATCCTTATATCTTCAAGGAAATACTAATACAAGGCTTGGAATAGGGAATTTATTCACAAAATATTTCATGAACCCCTGCTATATGTCATGTACTAGATGCTTTGAAGACAGAATAGACAAAGAAATGCCTGAGCTAGAAGTAAAGGTTTATTGAGCATTGACTGTTCTTATTGATAGACAGGCATTAACCTGTTTAATTCTTTCAAAAGTCCATGGAAGAAAGAGCTAATGTGATCTCTACTCTGATCTTAGAGCCCGTAGAGGAGAAATCAATTGCTCCAGATGATATAGTTAGCATGTAGCAAAATTTGGATTAGAACTCTGGCAATTTAGCACCAAAGTTTCTGCACTGAACTATTTTGCTGTCTTGTCATTCCATAAGAAATGGTATTTTGAGATGTTCTCACACTGGTAGAGAAAACTGACTAGTAAAATAATTGCAACTCAGTATAGTGAGTGTTAGCATGTCAAATAGTGGGAACACAAGAAGACATTGACTGCTGAAGAGCCTGAGAAACCCCCCTAGAAGAGGAAGCTTTGATAGATTGACTTACACATTTTCTCTTGCTTATTTAATAGGTATTTACTAAATACCTTTATGTAGCAGGCACAATGGAAGATGCCAAATCATAAGTGAAGACATGAACAGTGGTATGTTGAGGAAAAAAAAAAAGACCCTGATTTATAATGTCTGATTTCTGTGGAGTAAACACTCCTACCATGGCTGATGGCAAACAGCTAACATGACACCGACAGCCTTGCAAAAATCCCTGCAACGTTAACAACCAGCTCTTGTAAGCCAGAATCTAACACACCACTGGACATAGTTCTCACTTTTATGCTATTTACAGCCTGGTGCACTAATTCTCAAAAGGGATCTATGAAGTTAACATTATTTTCATGTTATACAAAGATGATATTTCCTTTTTTTCACTCCATTGGCATGTGCACTGATGTTCAAAACTGGAGCCTTAACACAAATCAAGCCATGACACTCCCAGTGGAATCTGTGTTCTTCACCACCACACACTTGCGAGGAAATTAAAAATTCCAGGTTCTCTTAAGAATTTCCTCGATGAAGTAGTAACAAATATTCAATTTATTAAATCTTGACTCTGGAATTCATCGTTTTAATAATCTGTGTGATGACCTCGGAAGTACATATAAAATAATTCTTCAAACACCATGTAATTATTACCTCAAGGTAAAGCACTGTGGGACTGCTCAAGTTCTGAACTGAACTAGCTGCTTTATCATGAAACATCATTTTTCTATTTGAAAGAGCAACTGATAAACAAATTATGTTTATTCAGACTTGGGTATTAGATAAGTCTTTTCTTTTCCCTTCCTTCCTTCCTTCCTTCCTTCCTTCCTTCCTTCCTTCCTTCCTTCCTTCCTTCCTTCCTCCCGCCCTCCCTTTCTTCCTTCCTTCCTTCCTTTCTTTCTTTCGAGACAGTCTCAAGCTGTCACTCTGGCTAGAGTGCTCTGGCACATCATCATAGCTCACAGCAACTGCCAACTCTTGGGCTCAAGTGATCCTCTTGCCTCAGTTTTTCTACTTTTAGTAGAGATGGGGTCTCATTCTTGCTCAGGCTGGACAAATATTTTCTTGCAAATGAATGAGGTAGGCTTGTCAAGGAAAACAATTTTTGTTGCCAATGATTAAATTTGAGATTTCAAGCAAAAATTAGAATTTTAGAAAAGTATATTCCCCATCATGAGCTTAATATCTCCCAATATAAAGACTTTTTTGGTAAGATCACTGCTGATATTAACCAAAGTGATGTTTTGATTTTGTATAATGAAGTGTGTCAACATTTGGAAGATCTGCGTAACTTAGTAAACCCATACTTTCCATATGATCAGTGCATCATGGTACAAAGTCAGGCACAGGTGAAAGATTCATTGAGAGTGCCAGATCAACAGATTTTAACATGACAGAAAAATGGAAATTCCATCAAAATAGTTTTAAATTACACATTGCAATTAATCTTTAAGAAATTACTTCTTGTCAAGTTTGGGGTATAATGGCAAAGAATCAAACCTAGTTATCTGAAATGATTATTAAAACATTTCCCCCCTCAATTACCTTTCTGTGAGGACAGTTTTCTTTGTATACTTCAGCCAAAATAACGTGTCCCAATAGACCACTTGGAGAGGCACATGTGATAACCTAGTTTTCTTCTACTAAGTCAGATAGTAAAGGGATTTAAAATGTAAATAATGCCATTCTTCTTACCAAATATATATTCTTTTGAAAAGCAGTTATATTCATTAAAATATGTTATTTACATTAATATAATGCATTTATGTTATTTTTAATGAATTCATAAATACTTTTTTTTTTTGAGACAGAGTCTCACTATGTTGCCCTCCATAAAGTCCCATGGCATCACAGCTCACAGCAACCTCAATGTGTTGGGCTTAAGCAATTCTCTTGCCTCAGCCTCCCAAATAGCTGGGACTACAGGCGCTCGCCACAACGCCCAGCTATTTCTGTTGCTGTTGTTGTTATTACAGTTGTCATTGTTCTTTAGCTGGCCCAGACTGGGGTCAAACCCACCATCCTGGGTGCATGCGGTTGGCGCCCTGCCCACTGAGCGATGGGACTGCTGAATTCATAAATATTTTGAAAGCTTCAGCTTGCTTAACACTGCACAAATATCAAGAGATATAGTGCTCATAAACAAAATCCTTTGACATTCTCAAAAATTAAGTGTGCAGGGGTCAGGGGTCCTGAAATCAAAAAGTTTAAGAACCACTGATGAAATAGAACATTTTTTTTTTTTGTCTTGGAGAATGAGTAAGCGTTTCCTTGATGAAGATGATGAGAAGGAGAGGCCAAACAAGGGGTGTAAAGCCAAGAAGGCATGTGCTTGAGATACCCCAAGGGAATCAGCTTGGCTGGAACTGGGGTCCTATGTGGCAGGAAGAGAGAAAGGAAAGTGGCAGTATGTGAAGCTTTGGACTCTGGCTTTGCCTGCTTTGGTTTTTCTGTTGTTGTTTGTTTGTTGTTTTTCTGCCTTGGAGTTTGTATTCACTCCATAGGCATCCAAAAGCCACAGGAAGTCTTTAAACATGATCTGATCTGAGCTGCGATTTAGAATGATCCTTCTGGTTGCTAGGGTCTGTACCGTATTTATCTTGGAACCAACATTGAAGAGTTAGAGCCCAACTCCAGGAGTTTTTGTTTAGCTGGAACTGTGTTTTAAAAGTTTGGATTTGACAGCTGGATTGTTCCAGGTTCTACCACTTCCCATTCTTACACTCCTCAATTTCCACATTATATGTTACCTTCCACTTATTAGGAGGGTGCAAAGACAGCAGAAGATGGTGCAGACCTCGCCAGAGGGCGTATTCGCTTGACTTTCCTGTGCCTCTCTGAGGTCCTCTTTGGCCTGAGGGTCTTTGAAATACAAGTGATCTTTAGCACAAACAGAAAAGCAGAGTTTGTGTATTAAGCAAAATTAGACTCGGAGAGTTTTAGATCTCTCTAATTTTTTGATTTCTCTCACTTTCTTTTAGTGAAAAGAGGCCATCATACATTATGACCCACTTTTCTACAAACTATCTCTTCTGGAAAATGGCAAATCTACATGCCTGCTATCGTCAGATATCCTCCTGGCAACAATCTTAAGATGTTAGACTTTAAAAGTTCTAACCCTTATTTATTTCGTAAGGAATATTATCAAATAATAAAAAACCAAGGAAAATAAAGGGAACAGGAAGGAAAAGAAAAAAAAAATCACCTCTCATACCCCCCACAATTTTATGATCTCTTTCTGTTTTGACCCATAGTGTACATAATTATTACATTGTTATAGCATAGAAATAATTTTATAATCTGTCCTTCCTTTTTATTAAGACAGGAAAAAAATAAACACAACTGAGTTCCCACTAAGTGCCAGAGACCACCAGTTGTAACATACTGTATCTTATTGTAAAGTGGGCAGAGCTGTTAATATTAATTGGTAATCAAGGTAAGTCAGCTTATAAATATCCAAGAGAGGTGTCAAATCAGCTTTCTCTAGCAACAAAGACCCTTCCTATTTGCATTTGATTTTCCTCGTGTTGTTTCTTCATCTCCACTGCTATAGTTGTATTGGCTTCACAATATTCAAGTAAATTGTAAATTGCCTAAAGGCAGGAACTGGGTCTGACTTGTCTTTACTCCCAACACCAGCACAGTGGTTGGCAGGTCCCAGGTATTTAATAAGTATTTGTCAAGCAAATGTAACCCCTGCACCTGACCTTTGCCCACACTCCTAAAGAGCTCAGAGAGCTCAGAACTAATGAGAACTGCCTCCTGCTTTTTTTCTCCCTTCCCATCTTTGCTTACTTTATTTGACAAAACGTGACCAAACTTCCACCACATGCTGGATCCTTGGCAAGGTGTAGGGAAACAAAGACGAAAAAGCCCTTAGCGGGGCAGCAGGCACTCGCAGTCTAGCTCGGAGGCAGCTGGCTATTGGAAGGAAAGTGCTTGTTAGGATATGTCAGCAGAGAAGAACAGCCAGCCTGGCAGGACTGAGATGACTTTATCGAGGAGAGATGGCTCTGTTCCAGCTGCTGCAGATAGCGCCTAAACCTGGCTAGCCACCTTTTTAATACACGCGTTGGTCACAAGAGGCCTGAGAGGGATTTCATATAGCTGAGGCCTAGGGTTTCTGGCTCGTCCCTGCTTTTGTGGCATTTTATTTTATCTTAGCAGAGGTGCATATGTGACTCACATTTTTGTTCTTAATACATTATCATTTAAATCCATTAAGGCACCTTGCTTATATCCACAATTCCTCTGTAAAATAAATGCCCCCCCCATTTACCTTTTAATGGGATCCATATGCCTAATTTTCTAAATTCTGTAGTTTATAGACTTCAGAGTTATTGATAGTTTTTAATATAATACAATGACTTTGGTTTTTGAAATTTCCCTGCCTGTCATTGCAAAATGAATGTATGTTCTTATTTGACTGATTGGTATCAGTTTCATATGGATTTGCTGGCGTGATCCTTTATATTTGATCTATGCCAATATCTTCAGGATTCACATAGATGGTATGAGAGTTCTGGTGCTAGGTGAAATTCACCAGAGGTCTTTTCAGAGTATGTTGTATGAATACCTAAAGAAATACTTTTCCCTCTCTTCAAAAATGCCATTTTCTAGGCTTGTGATCGAATTGCTATAGAATTCCATCTTTGGGTAACAACATAGCCAAAAGCCAGTGCTTGAGTCCTTTGCAACTTAACAAAAGAAAATCTTTCTGGCCTTAGTGTATGAGTACGTGGGGGCAGGAACTTCTGTCCTCAAACTCAAAAACTGTCTTCTTCCTACCCTGGCTCCAAGCCTAAATTTCACTGGAAACTCATTTCCCCTGAAAAATAAAAAAATATTTTAGAAGTATGTAGGTGTCAGATAACCAGGTAACCATATGTAATTACTCTATGGAAGAGTAATTCGAAATGAAAGTTATTGAGCAGGGAGTCTTACAATGTAATATTGGTTCTCAGAACAGAATAAATTGCAATGTTATTTTTAATCCATAATTATTTCCTTGAAATAGGGCAGAAATGTTCATGTTTTTTGGTTCCCTTGGAGAAGAGAGAACCCAACTAGATTTCTCAAATTCTTCCACACAAAAGCCTTTTTTTTTTGTTCCCTAAACACATTTGCTGTTGGAAATAAAGAACTCAGCTGACTAAGTCCTTCAGCAAATGTTCTAAATACTTAATTTGGGCCAACACCTTGTCCTGGGATTGGCCTGTTAACCTTTCACCCTCTACCCAGCCTGCCATGGGGAAGTGATCCTCTTAGAATCCTCTCCAGGCAAGGCCCCCAACCCAGGATGCTTAAGTCTGTTTAACCTGGGGATTTGGGGAGGCAGCTTTCCACACTACATTGTTCATCACCGCCATTTGTGGTCTGTAGTTCCTCCCAATTAACTGGCAGGGGCTTTGAAAGCTGTGTGATTATAATTCTCTATAGATTACCTCTCTGTTCCAAGTGCAGAGAAACAAGAGCAAGCTCGTGATCTCTTGTCATCACACTTTCATAGTCAAATCCACTTCATATAGAAAGTGTTATGTCACATATTACAACAGATATGAGTGATAATATTCATAACAGCTTGCTTTGATTGAGGAAGACAGTCAACAAAAATATAAACAATGAATAAGAAAATGTCAAACCCTGACAAGTTTGTGGACCGAATGTCACGTCTGGTGGAGTTACTGGAGGGACGGGCGGGTGACTGTAGATGGAGTGTCCAAAGATCAAAACCTAGAATGAATGTAAAAGGAGGTCAGACATTGCTAGTTATGGACATCTTCAAGAAAATAATAAAGCTCTATTTATTTGAAAGAAAAAAAATAATGATGACAGGCATTTTTAACACCCTTGAGACTTATGAACTGCTTTCCATGTCCAATTTCCTCTGCTCCTCATGGCACGTCTGTGGAGTAGGTGGAACTCTCAATGCCTGGTTTACAGAGGAGGAACTGAAGTTGAAAAAAAGTAAAGGACATTTCCAAAATCACTCAGTTAGGCAAAACTGATTTATTGCTTTTTTCCCTTTTTTTTATTTGATTAATAAGCTTTTTAATTTAAATAATCTGATTTTTACTTGGTTAATTCATTTTTTATTAAAAAGTAACAAATAACCAAGGACAATAAGACATCATAAGTCTACTGTTCTTACAGCATAGGATTAGCGAGACATAGAAGAATAAAGTATTGCCACCAAATAGAAAAATCTAAAAATCTAGGGCATTTGAGAACTTAAAATAGAAGAAGTAGCATTATAATTTAATAAAAAACGAGTGGCTCATTCTATAAATGGTACTGGATAGCCAACTAGAAGAAAAAGACTACCTAACTCAGGTCCTATGTAAAAATTACAAGTGGATTAAGTATGTCAATATTTTAAAAATAAAATATAAAAATTAAATTAAAAATTTAGAAAAATTATTTGCAGAAACATGTTATGTGAGAGACCATTTTAATCAAGACAGGAAACTTAGGCTTGGTGCCCGTAGCTCAGTGGTTAGGGTGCCGGGCACATACATTGGGGCTGGAGGGTTCGAACCCAGCCCAAGCCTGCTAAACAACAATGATAACAACAACAAAAAAAATAGCTGGGCGTTGTGGCAGGCACCCATAGTCCCAGCTACTTGGGAGGCTGAGGCAAGAGAATTGCTTGAGCCCAAGAGTGTGAGGTTGCTGTGAGCTGTGACGCCATGACACTCTACCAAGGGTGACATGATAAAATCTGTCTCAAACAAACAAACAAAAAAAGGCAGGAAACCTAGAAGCCACGAAGGAAAAGAAATGTTTTTATATGGCATAATTTATCTTGACAAACTCAAAAGCAATGGTAGCCTAGAAAAGAATATGAAATACATGGCCAACAAAAACTAAATGTTTCCATTATGCTAAATGATCCTAAAAATTTTAAGAAATAAATTATAGAATTAGGAAAATAATATAAATAGGAATTTCACATAAGAGGAGATCCCAAAGTTCTTAAAGAGGCTTAACCTTAGTAAGCAAGAGAGTCAAACATAATGATGTGATACCATTTTGCTTCATCAAATTGGCCAAAATTAAAAAGACCAATGTGAATTGGAGAGGATGCTAGAAAATTGCCATTCCCCTAGATTGAAGGGAAGTGGGAATTTGTCAATTACTACGACCTTTTTGGAAAATAATCTGGCAATGTATATTAAAATATATTTTATTTTAATTCATTAAATTTTCATTTGACCTAGCAAGCCTACTTTTTAAAAAATGTGTTTCACGATATGTAAGAACATCAATCAATAAGGTTCTACATTCCAAGATGATGATAATAATGTTTATAGTCACAAAAAATAAAACTGAAGGTATTAATTAATTGTGGTATGGTAAATGGTAAAACGGAACAGTGTATCTATTCTGTAGAATATTATTAATTCTCTAAACAAAGTTAATATTAAATATTATTAATTCTGTAAACAAAGTTTCGTCTTTATCTCTTAGCCCAGATGGATCATGATGCATTTAAGTGAAAAATAAGAAAGGAATGACTTTGTTATGACATCTCTTCTTTTTAAAACTTTACAAGTGTGCATGTGAATGCACTGTGAACTTATCTAAGCCAATTTCATCCTCTACTACTTTTAGGGTCATATTGGTGAAGAATGGTAACCTTTTCAAAAGTTTTAGGTAGGTGATATTCCCTACAATATCACTTCCAGGAGGTAATAAAAGCAAATTTCACAGTCAATTCTGCTGCATATATGAACTCTTACTAACAAGCAAGCACAAACATAACACACCAACCAGTTCCGGTTGCTTTACTCACCATCTTGCATGACAGGTGAGCCACATGTCACCATAGTGCAGAGACAGACCTTGATGGGTCTTAAACCCTATCCATGTGAGAAGTAGAGTGTCTCTAAAAGACACTCTTTAGGGTTTACATAAGGCCTATATAATTGAACACCCTGAATTTCACCAGTGAGAGCCCATTTTTAAACTTCTATCAAGATAACAAGCTGCTCATTTCACCTGTGAAACCCCATTTTTTACATTTATTATACTAATCAGCAAAGAGGAAGATTATTAAAGCAGTTAATAGTAGCCACATCTAAATTAGGGCAACTTGGGGTATGACTTAAACTAACACACCTGTCTAGGTCCAAGCATCTTAAGACAAATTTTCTGCATTATAACAATAAGATAGGGAGGATGAGGAGAATGCTACGCAAAAGGTTGCATATAGGTTGGGTAGAAATGGAATGAAAGGTGGAGATAAAGAGAGTATTAATGCATCTGTTATGCACTCTTACATTTTTTCAACACTTATATTATTTTTGTGCTTTAAACATTTTAGAAACATATTTTACAAGACTATTTTCTAAAAGTAAAATCCAGACAGCCTTTGCACATGCCCTTCTTTCTGCATGGACCATCTCACTCTCCTTTT
This sequence comes from Arctocebus calabarensis, assembly GCA_963573935.1. Classification (NCBI taxonomy): domain Eukaryota; kingdom Metazoa; phylum Chordata; class Mammalia; order Primates; family Lorisidae; genus Arctocebus; species Arctocebus calabarensis. The sequence goes on from CAUYON010046806.1 coordinate 18,430, forward strand.
AGGTTACCAGCGATCTCCTTTTCCTCCAGGTCTCAGTTCAGACACCACATCATTTGGTAAGCCTTTTGGACTACTCCAGCTAGTCCCATGCCTCTCTGTGCTCCCATAGTCCCTGAAACAGCTCCTAGCAGGAAAGTCATGACAATCACTATCATCTGTTTTTCCTGTTAGACTATACATTTTATGAGAACAGGGACTTTGCCTTCGTCCATGCTGTGTCTCTTAATACCATGCCTACCAATAGTAGGTACTTGAAAACTATGCTCTGAATTCATGAAGGAATGAATGTTGATATAGAGCATTTAGTTTTTTGTGGGAGTTTTGGAATCACAATGGTTGTGAAATAGGTCCAATAAAATCCAAAGCCTTCTTGCCCAACCAGTTTCTTACCATTGTCTTATGAGAGAATATATGGGCCACCAGCATAATTTTCAATGCCCATATTTGCAATCCATTAAAAGAGTAAAAATATTCTCCTATGATAAATTGGCACCATAGACTGGTGGATATTATCCAAACCTACATTTTGAGACCCAGACTTACCATTTGTTAAACGTAGAATTTTGGAAGCGATACCTAACCTTTACTCTGAGTTCTAATTCCATCACCTATAAAATAAAATTAAAATCATTCCTTTGGCTCAGTGCCTATAGCTCAGTGGTTAGGGCACTAGCCACATGCACCGGGGCTGGTAGGTTTGAACCAGACCTGGGTCTGCTAAACAACCATGACAACAACAACAAAGAAACAGCTGGACATTGTGGTGAGGATCTAGCACCTATAGTCTCAGCTACTTGGAAGTCTGAGGCAAGAGTCTTGAGCCTAAGAGTTTGAGGTTGCTGTGAGCTGGGACATCACAGCACTCTACCGATGACATAGTGAGAATCTGTCTCAAAAAAAAAAAAAATCATTCCAGTGTAGGATTATGGTAGGTATCATATAAAATAATCAGTAGAAAACACTCTTTTAACTATAAGGTGAGATGTACATAAGTTTGATTATAATGAAGATCAAAGTCTCACAGTTCCTTCTTGAGCATTAAAGTTTATCCACTGTAAATGACTAAGTGCACCACATTTAATCTTTTGAGCACCTCAAAAGGGAAGAGTTATAGAATCATAACATATGAATGTGTGAAGGGATCACAAAGTCCTAGTCTATCCTCCCCATTGTGTAGCTGGGAAAACTGAGGCCCAGAGAAGTTTTATAACTTTACTCAGGCCACATGGTGAGTTGGTTCAAATGAGGTCATCACATCCAAGGGATTATCTTAGCATTTTTTTTTACCAGCTTGCTTTTTTTATGTGCCTCAAAAAGGAACTGATCTCAAGCAGAATTTGCCTGGCTTTGACAGAAAGAAATACTCTTAATCCCAACACAACACAAAGGCTTCTTAGAGAAATTTACTCATGTGTTGAACATGAATCAATCATTGCAGCAACAAATGCAAATTTCCCTGAAAAAAAGAAGTGTCGTCTGTTGGATCAATTTCATTGATGAATCTTACTGCACTGTATTCATGAGCTCGTGCAAGCCTTGCTTGTGTAACCCCACTGAAACAAGCAGTAACAACAACAACAACAAAATCCACAAAGGGTCTGAAGTCTGACAATAAAAAGAAAGGCTGGGAACCACAAGGCCTGCCTTTCCATTAATTTTGTGTTCGAGGTACTTGTTTTGGGAAGAGGAGGTGGTGTTTCATCTTGCTATGATGACAATAAAGATCCCTTACACATGTGTAGGCCTTCAGAGTTTTCAAAGTGGTGTCACGTACTATCTGACTTTGATCCCCACGACAACCCTGGGATGGAGGCATGCAGTTTTCTAAGAAAATCCACTTATGTTTCTCCTCTGATCTCCTCTTTTGTTTCAGGCATATTGCAACTCAAGGAGCTATACGTCTCAAGTGCAAAGAGTCAGAATGACTCAGAAAGGCAAAAATAATGGTCAAGCTTTTCTAAAGGAGTTTAGAGAGAGAGAATGTGTTTGTGTGAATGACAAAAAATTAAGACAATGTGGGAGTGGGTTAGCCTCCCAATAATAATTCTGGTAGCCTATGGGAAATAGGCTTATATAGAAGCTGGATTTACTGTTTTAATTTTCTAATTTTATGCACTTCTTAATATATGGCTAAAGACATTATAGCTTCAATTTTCAAGAATTCTTGTGTTTGCTGTGCTGGTGCTAGTCGTGGTTGGATCACATCTTTAGTAACAAACATCACTAGCTATGCGATAACATTTGAGACCAGATGAACACAATTCTGAGATTTTTCTGTGTCTTTTTCTTTAGCCAATCATGTTCAGCAGGCCTGGACTTGTGATACTTTGGTAAAAATGCTTTACAAAAAAAGATGAGAACTATGTCATCTTCTTTAATAGTTTTCATCAAGTTGTCAAAGGCTTGATCCTGCAGTCCTCTGGAGGAGGAGGTCATTGTGCGTTGTTCTGCAAGGGTATGCCTTCTGTAATCAACAAGGACTTTCTTAGTATCCCTCCTCTTGGCCCAGTGGAAAAAATACACATGGAGCGTGAAAATAAAGAATTTCTCACTTCAGGTGGAACTGCATGTTAGACTCTGAATTCTTGAGAAGTTTCGCAGTTATAATTTCTGGTCTCTATTGAGAATGAAAACCGGCTGAAGTAGTTAAATTGCTAGCCTGGAAAGCAATTTGATTGTCTGACAGCATTGATCTTCCTTCTTCTCTGAAGTACTTTCTGGATGGAGCGTATGCCTGTCACAGGTAATGGTGTGTATTTCTTAAGTAGATCAAGTAGATATTTTGCACAATTAGGTCTAGGCCTTATGCTTTGTTTTCACAAGCAAAATAATATGTAGATAATCATATATTATTTGGCTGGAATTAGCTAGACCAACACTGCAATGATAGAAATGTCCCTTTGACTACCTATAACTAAGACCATATGCAGAATGCATCCACTCTCAGAGGATTCTAGAAGGTGTGCTAGATGAGGAACCTTGTACTTGAGAGACAGGCCAGCAGTGAATTTCCTGGATTGCTCTTTTTTCCCTTCCTACATATTCTGTCTTGGGCTCCAGAGCAGCCTGAAATCTAGAATTATGAACAGGTATGCTTGGTCAAAAAAAAAACTTCAAGAAAAGCTGGTACTCTTTAGTCAGAGGATCTGCAGGGGGGGATCCTGGCAAGACAGAAGTCTTTTGACTTTCCCTGGCCCACTCCAGATGACAGCCAGCAAGGAAATAGCAAGCCTCCCCACCCTCCAGTGGCAGCAACAGCAGCATCGAAAGTGACCATGAGGTGAAACCCTAGGAATTCTTCCCACGCTAAGCCAGATGAGCTCCAGCAATGAAGGATATCAGCCTAAATAACAAACAGGGAGAGGCTCCTGAAAGAACAGGTATTTATTTGGGAATAGAGCCTTGCAATGGGAATATGCATACCAAAGTAAATGTACATATTTAGGGAAATAAAGGAAGACAAAAGTTTTTAAAGCAAAAAAATGAGGATTACATAATTGTTTAGAAATAATTGCCCTTGGCTATAAGGATCCATAACAAGGATGACATCAGTCCAAGTTTGGGCAGGCAGTTGCTGGGCAGCTGTTCTTGCAGAAGTACCCTTTTATGCAAGGTTGCCGTGGTCTTTGTGCAAGGTTGTGGCTTTTGCAGAGTCTTTTCCATCATCAGGCATTCAAGGATGAGAACCCTCTCTTCATGGCCTCCCCTGGTGTTATTTGTCAGGCTTTTCTTCATATTAGTGAGTCCATTTTGATTCTGGTGACTTTTGCAAGGACACCCCTCCTCCAGCACAGGCCAGGGGAGGTGGCCACCAGGGGGATGAGCCCTTGTGAGTCTCCCACATACTCCAGGCCAGCACCCCCAGCAAAGGGGAATTACTCAGATCCCCTTTCTGTTGCAGTCAATGGTTCAAGATGGTTGTATGTGGCCTGAGTTGAGAAAACTGAATCCTTTACCCCACCCTATAGGTAGTACTAACAAAGGAGGAAGACAGTGTACAAAGCAGAAAATCCTTTTAGGATTTGAGTATAACATTGGACCTGGGGAAGCCTGACCTTCTTTATTCCTTCCAAACACGTATTGCTCTATACTCCCTGACTCCAGTGTAGACAGCCATCCATTGGGTTGCAGGCTAGAGGCAAGAGAAACATCAACTGTGTTTCACACCCCAGCTCTTGTTTTGCTTGGCCAAGGCACCTGATGATCAGAGCGGGGAAAAATCAGAGTGACAAGACTGTTGCTAAGAGACAGAAACCACATGGCTAGAGCCCACTTTCAAGAGTCATGAACCAAGATTTCTGGCTTTTGGACGTTAGCCCACTGTCCCTGGCAGGATACTAACAGTCTAGCAGCCTACTTGAGGTTTTAAGAGTTAGTATTGGCAGAGAAGCTCCAAGCTTACAAAATAACATCTAGTAACTGATCACCTTCTTTTGCAATCCCTAGAGAAATGCTAACACAGCCTAGCCTTCAGGATAGAAACTCCCTCACATGATTCCCTCCCTGAAATGACCTTGAAGGCAAGAAAAATGGAGTTGCTTCTTTCAACAGAAGTTTGGTTCTCTCTTTTCCTGGCTATGTTGTTTGAAGATGTCTTGAGTTCATACCATGCCAGTATCTGCCCAACCCTCAGTCCCCTGCATGGATTATCCTTGCAAGTTTGCCCCAGCCTTGGGAGTGGATTTGAAAGAGTAGAAAAGAAACCTTATTTCCTTGGGACTCATCTACGTACTCCATGCCTGGCTTACGTCTTTCTCCCACCCTAAGTAAAACCCACTGATTGTGTTCTCCTTCTTACCTGTTAAAATGAGAGTTTGAACTAGATGACTATTCAAGTTTTTTCAAGATTCCTCTGGAGCATGAAACATGGGCATCTTTTTAACTAGAGAGCTTCCAAATTGAGGAACCATAACATAAAAATGGGTCCCTCTAATTCCCTGGCACAACGCTCTGCGTGTAGTAGGCCTCTTAGTGGTCATGCCATTGATTGATAATCTGGAGCGAGCCCACACAGCTGAATCTTTCTCCATATACATCCATTTTGCCTCACTGTTCTTGCCTTGGGCTATTGTTATCTTTTGATGAAGCTCTCAAATTAACAAGCTCATTTCACATCTAGAACTAAGACAACCCTTCCTCTTCTCCCCTTCCAAATGAGGACAATTTCATCCCTATCACTCCAAGATCCCTTGCCCCCAAAAGCTCAGATACCAATTAGCCTCCAGTAGAGATTAATAAACAATACAATGATGACAGATAAAAAAACTAATTCTTTGGCCGAGAGAATCACTTTAATTAATTTAATCCCGGCTGAAAGATCAGCTGTGCTCAGGCCTGCTCACCAGCAGGGCCCATTTATCCCGGTCTGTCCCTGCCTGGAAAGCCAGGGTGTGCTTGGGAGCCAGCACTTAGCAACAATGAGAAACAGATTGTACTGTCAGGCTTCGTTAAAGGTCATCATTAGTATTCCAATTTGAAGACTAGCTCGATCTTTTACCAATTCTTCCCTGGCACATTGTGAAATTTGGTTCAGCTGTGAAACGTAAAAAATTCTCCCTGGGCTCCCTGGTGGCAGAGGGTGGGTATCATTTGATGCCTGTCGCTCTGCAGCTTAAAGGGCAAATCCCTGGGGAAATGATCGTCCCTGGGATTCTGTTTGTAAATCAAGTCATGTGCAGCTGCCTGGGATTCAGATATTTTCAAGGAATGGAACCTTCTAGGATTTGGCCATAGAAAGCAGAAATAGGATGGCTTTGTCATCTTCCCCAGGAGCCTATTACAACTGTTCTCTTGCAGAAGAGCTAAAAAGGATTTTTATAGTGGAACGCTAGCTAGTGACAAATAGAATCACCATCAAAGTGGGCCAAAGCCTCAATAGAAGGACAGGAAATCACTCTGGTATTCTTTAAAGCCAGCAACCCTCACGGCCCAGTTCCATCTGGCTTTGGGGAAACAGTTTTCAGCCCACTCGCTCCACATAGGATACGAAATTTTAATTTGCTTTTTCTACAAACTGCTAATTTTAACTACTTCTCTTCTGCTGAAGCAAGTTTTGTTTTTGCTGGGGAGAAGGGGTAAAATTTTATACATTTCCCCACTTTTGCCTATAAGTAAATAATCGCTTGGCTTCTCTGCCGGTTTGGGGAATTAGGTCATTTCTGCTGGGTGTAGCTCCATCACCTTTCTTCTCTGACTTACTTCTCTTGGGTTTTTCCAGCCACTTGTGTTGGTTGTTATTCTTTTGACTCTTTCAACATGCTTCTCTCATACTTCATTTGGTGTCAGACCGTGATGTTTTGTTCTAAATCTGGTGTCTCTTTTGCACTGGATTCGAATCTCCAAATGAATGTCACCCCAAGACCAATCTCTATCCTTCCTTCCATCCTTTCTTTTTTCTTCTTTCTCTCTCCCTTCTCCTCCTCTCTGTCCTCCCCTCCTCTTCGCCATTGTTCAAGTTACTGAACAATGTCTAGAAAAGGCAAAGTTAAAAGAGGCAATAAATGGAAAAATTTTGCGTGCTAACTAGGCACCACCCTATAAACCCCAAGCACTTAATACCCAGGGTGGTATGTTATCAATGAGAAGGTTTGATTGGCAATATTTTAACAAAATTAGGAAGAAAACTAATTTAAAAAATAACCATGCTTGTGAATGAGCAAAATTAAGATTAAATTTACTTTGCTACAGCTGTTTCTGTCTGAATGTGTGTTGAATGGTTTATTGTCAACTATCAGGAAAAAGGGGAGAGGGGGAGCAAGATGGCGGACCAGTAACAGCTTCCTTGCGGCTGGGCACGGTGAGACTGGGGAGAGAGGACTTCAGGCATCTCTGCCAGGCAGAATCTGCCCAGAAACTTCCCTTTGGGGACACAAGGAGACAGTGTGAGGCTTCTGGACACCCTGAGGAAGGCTAAAGTGGCAGAGATTGGGCAAGTGGTTACGTCTGTTCATTTGGTCTGATCCTGTCAGCAGCTGTGGGTGGGGCTGCAGTGGGACTGCAGGCTGGAAGGGCCTTGCCTGTGAGCTATTTGGGTTTCTTTTGGACTTGGCACTCTTTTGGACTTGGCACAGTTGAACTGCCTTGGGAGAACTTGGGCAGGAGTGCGAGGTTTTTTGAGTGTTGTCTGGGGCCCCAGACTAGGCCACCAAGCCAGACGGAGCTGCCAGTGTTTGGTGATAGGCTGTGTGGAGCCATTGTGGGAGAACTGCCCTGGCAAGCTCCACCCTCACGGTCGCAAAACAAGCATTGGGCGGGAGCGAGTAATCTAGTGACTGAGCAGCCTAAAGGCGGGGACTGAGAGGCCTTGCAGACTTAGCCCTCAGGGGCATAGGGTGAGACCGGTTTTGGCACACTGGGTAAGTGGATAGCCACTCAAGGAGTGATCCCAG